>PVHP010003826.1:60450-75703 GCA_004024765.1 Zapus hudsonius
ATATATATATATATATATATATATATATATATATATATATATATATATATATATATATATATATATATATATTTGGAATCTCATTTTATTTATCTTTTGATGATTAATGTTCTTTTATTATTATTACCTTCATAATACCATATGTCAAGTAGAGTTGAGGATAATTATTTTGAAATATGGACTGAGATTCTGAATAGGTCAGTGGAGTGGTCTAGATGTTAAAATTTGTCACTCATTTTCCATTTGTATGAGTCCCATGAGTGACTCATGTCAGATGATGGGTCACTAAATAAGCAAGCTTTTAGAAACTAATTGGTTATATAAATATATATATATATGAATATAAGAGTATTTACCTATAAAACTTTATAACTATAGATATATAAGCAGCTCTCTATAGAGATAAACCATTCATTTAGTTCAATGCACACTTATTATGTACTTACTCCACTTAAAAGAACACTGAAGGACATTATACTCTTATCCAAGTCACCAAAATGTTGATTGTTTTCCAGCTCAGGTGAGGGGTCTCTAAATGGGCTGCTTCAGGAAAGAGTTCTCAATATTCTTATAAAAATACCAAATGTATTTGTGAAATGAGGAATATAAGCAGTTCAATGTCTTGTTACTGGGCACTTTATATACATTTTAGCCAACCACTATCTTAAAATGTGATTTCTAAAGCTTGATAAAATCTCCAAGGGTTCTCTTTCAGGGATAAGTTCAATACATAAATGTGTTGGAAGCAAACCTTCTTTGATAAATTCAAATAGTTTACTCATCTTTGAATATAAATAGACATTCAAATTATATATCCCAAATATATACAAGCAAAGCAATTCAAACACTTATGTGATATTTACATTCAGACATGTCTGTCCCAAATGGGACCATGCAATTTATCCTTTAAGAATCAAGACCTAGAGCCACCCATGTTGCAACAAATGACAGGATTTGACCCTAAAGATGTTAAGGGAAAATTCTCCAGTACTAATAGACAGATACCAAGAGATTGTACCATGTGTGGAATCTAAAAAACCCAAACACATGGGCATGGTTAGTAAACTTGGTTCTCAGAGGCCAGAGAAGAGCATGCGTGGACAAATATACACACTTTCAGTTAGATAGGAAGCATAAGTAAAGCATGCTGATTACAGTTACTGTTGATGTGCTTGCTGGATATTAAATGTTCTTAAAACACAAGCAACAATCATTTGATTTGATAGTACAAGATGCTTAATGCATTAGAATATCATATTTACACTACAAAATTTATACAATTCATGTAATTTTCTGTGAAGCAAAAAATACTCTACAGGAAAGAATCAAGGTCTAAGAATATCTTCAGAGACATATTTAGAGTTAAATAGACACAGATAAATATGAAAATACAGCATATTATGTAAAACAAGCCAAATAGCATAGTTAAAAGATGATGATGACAATGATGATGATCAATGGATAGAGATGATAGATAAATACATACATAGATAGATGTGCATGTGCACATATAGAGTATAATGTATATAGATTCCATTTCAAACATCCAGCCCTTACTCATTATGCAGAATGCTTGTCCTCCATCACTAGACCGAAAAATACATTAGTAACTCTCTCTGGAAGCAAATGGAGAATCTATGTTCACCTTAGTGTCTCAGAGGGTAAAACTCCCATATCTACAAGAATATATTTTGTGAATTTTTCTCGCATTCTTTTATGCAAGAAGAATAGTGCAGTTATCATCCTTCTATTCCTACACTTTCTTTATTGGATAAGAGATTGCTTATGAACCTAATATATTTGTCAGTGTTACTTGACATTATTTAATCAATTGCAATTGCACCTCACAACAATTGCATGAAGACAGAATGATCATATATTGTTGCCAGGAAATCAGGGTTCAAAAGTTGAACAGAATATATTTGAATAATATCTGAATCAAACACTGAATAAGATACTTTGAATTGTGTATATATATTAACGATGCTCAATTTCCTAACTAAAAGTTTTGGAGTCAGGCAACTACTTTGTGAAGACCTCTATGATAGAAATATGCACAGAGCATTCCAAATCAGTACCGGATACACGGCCTTGACTTAACCTGCTGGAATTTGTTTTCACCCTGAAGACTAAGTAGGGCTGAACCAAGCAAACTAACCAAGTACACAAATCCTCCCCATCACAAAACAGGCACTATTGAAGAAACATTTGAAAATGTATCTCATATACCATACTTTTGTAGTTCAAATTTATGATTAAAATGTTATAGAGGAAACAGTAGAGATGGTTCAGAGACTAAATGTGTTTGCTTGCAAAGCCTGATGGCAAGCATTCAATTTTCTAGGACGCATGACACCAGATGCACAAATGTGGCACATGCATTTATAAACACAGAAGGTTCTAGTTAACCCGTTCTCTCTCTCTTGTTCTCTCTCTCTCTCATTTCTATCTCTTTCTCTGTTTCTCTCTCTCAAATATATAAAGAAAATATTTTAATAGGTGATAGAAATAAGTATGAGGACATGAAATTATACATGATTAGAACATCATATTTAGACAGACACTAAGGGCTGGATAGACTATAAGGGATCAAATTGAATGGGCTCAAATGTCATCCCAATGCATGTATTTTATAAGTGAATAGATAAGCAAGGATTTGTTCTATTTTAGTTCTGTTTCTATGTAGCACAAATTCAAGTGGAGGGACAGAAATGAAAGAAATTAGTAAATAAACTATGATAAGCCATGAAAAATGATGGCAAGTATTTGAATTTGGCAGCAATGTAGGAATGGTGAGCATATGAGGGCTGTTTATGAGAAATGCATGTTGAAAGACATTTTGGATGAGTATGTTGAAAAAGGAGAGGTAGGAATCACCTACAGTTTTCAATTTTGTGTAATTTTGAGTCAGTGATAGTTCTAACAAATTACTTAGAATGAATTTGTTGTTTTTTAGTGTTTAGATGCTTTGAAATAAAGATAAATCTTGGATGATTATTGAAATTGATTAAAATTTGGATTTGTGCCTGGGATACCCCCAAAAGCCTAGAACTAAATTAATAAGTCTTCAAGTGGTAAACACAGAGAAGATAGAGCCAACTAGGTTACTCTGGGATAGTTTAATATTATAAGGAGAAAATATCTGCAAAAGAAAAAAATTCCTGTGTTAATACTTTTCATTACTGCATACCAAACCATTATGTATTTTAAAGAATTAAAATAAAAAAATTCTTTTCATATCTCTGTGGGTCCACTAAACAGCTCAATCATTCAGCTCTGCTTAAATTCTAGATTGGATGGAGACTGCTCCCTGGTGAGACACCTGCATTCACACAGTGTACTTCCAGACATATGGCTCCTGGGTAATTGTTCTAGGAGCATGAAGGCAGAGACTCAAAGAAGCACCCTAAGAGATTTATGGGAGAGGAATCATGAGAGAACTCCATCATGGAAAACAAAATAATGTATACTTAAAAAAGAAGTTGTGGCAAACAGGACCAAATTTCTTGGAGAGGAAAAGTACCATTTTAATTTATAACTAAGACTATCTCGTTGACCTACGAGTTGTAGGTCATTGATGTGCAGAATGAGTACAATTTTAGTGCAGAGTAGAGATACAAACAAGACTGAAATTTATCCAGAAAGTAAATGAATAGAACAAATGGAAAGAGTCATAGTTAAGGATGAAGCTCAAGGAACGTGGGGCAGAGTTTACTGGAGAAGGAAAATGGATGATGTGCAGAAAAACAATGAGAAACAGAGTCACGGAGAGAAGCAAATTTTTAAAAATATATTTATATAGAGAAACAGAACATGAGATAGACATAAAGAACCAGAAAGCAAACATATACAATACCATAAATACAGTGCAAATCCACAGGCAGATAGAGACCATGGAGGCAGAGTGGTATACGCAAAGCTTCATATAGGTCGAAAGCCAATGAAAGATAAGAGGAAGAGACAGAGACAAAGGAACAGATTTTGAAAAGGAGAATAAATTGTTCAAGAACAGAGTTAGACGGACTAAGTATGGGAAACATTACTTCTCTGATAATGAATAGGGATTCATAGACAAATGGTTATATAAAGTTTATAAAGAAGCTAGGAATTAAAGCATGGTAACTGAAATGTATATGAAAAGAATAGGAGATAAAAACATTTGCTAATAAGAGAAAATGAAGGACATACTATGGTAGTGTTTTTTTTTATATTTAATGTAAAGGCAATTTGTTACTTTGATATTTGCTTTAAATACCATTGTTTGATATCTACAAGTAGAGATGTCATCAATTTGGCCAAACTTTTACACATGCCATCTACTGGTCACACCAGTAGAGAAGCTATTTCTGGGACTCACTGTACATGGAGCTAATAATAATCACATCATTAAATTAAAGGCAATCTTGTTTGGAACCTTCCTGGCTCAGGTTCACTTCCCAAGCCATCCATGTAAACCAGATACAAAATGGGGCAAAAGCATCTGGGTATTTTTGCAGTGGAACACACACACACACACACACACACACACACACACACACACCACATAAATAAATAAATAAATAAATAAATAAATAAATAAATAATTTTTTTAAATCGTCAGTCTATTTCCTAAAGTTCTATTTGCTACAAAAGACTTAGATTTGTTACTACATTTATAATGGCCTCAAGGGTGACCTTTTATGATAAAGCTTGGGAAATATTTTGTTCCTTTTTAAAAATTTTTTAACTTGGCATTGCATTATGGAAATGTTCCCTTTATATCAGCATTTTGAAATTTATTCTGCACTATTTTATGTAATATATTGTGTTTAAGAGTGTGCAGATAACTAAATGTGTTTGGGAATCAGCCAGTTATCACATTGTAGTCCTCTCCAGAGCTTTTCCTCCCAGATGAAAGAATGACAGTGTTTCACATTACTTGATTATCATCACAGTATTGTCTGTGGACTATGTTTAGGGAACTGAAAACACATAAATGTATCCTCATGTGCATGAAATCTCTATAAGAATTGTATCCAGCATTGTCCTGCTGAGCATGTCATCAATTGGCTCTGCCACCTTGATGGGGGAGCGATGTTGCAAATACACATGCCATCATATTCCTGTAGTGTGTGACATCTTCCTTCCAACCTCTTGCAGGTTGTGAGATTCTACAGTTATAGTAATGCCCTCATTATTACTTCAGTATTTTAATTCTTAGTACAACCTCACTGTATTTAGTACTCATAAAATAGGAACAAATAGAATATTGGAATTATATGTTTTTTCCTTCAAATGTGTAATTATCATATAAAAATATATTGTTAGTGCTAGAAATCTGTGTTATATGATTTTATTTTAATTTATTAAGTCTGAATTTTAAAAATATTTTTGTTTCTTTGAGAGTGAGACACACACAGAGAACGTGAGTTCCCCAGGCCTCCTCCCACAGCAAACAAACTCCAAAAGCCTGCACCACTTTGTGCAGTTTTCTTTATGTAGGTACTGGAGACTTAAACACAGCACTATTACAGCTAAGTCTTCTCTCCAGCTCCCAATCTGAGTTTTTAATTAATGTGTATTAAAAAAACATGAAATGTACTGTGAAATATATCATGAATTTCAAGTCTTCATAACAATAGATAATTAGATTGGTTCTTTTCTGTTGGAAATTTCTGATATTTCCTTCAATCCTGACTTTAGTCAACCTCAGCATGGAGATGGTATTTGGCAATCTCTGTTGATATCACTGACTTCCTTATCTTAGGAAAGTAAGGTATAAAAAAAAGTAAGGTATCTCAAAAAGGGGTGGGGCTCTTAGAAAGCCAGTTGAGTGCATAAAGTGTTTGCCAAAGAAGCAAAAGAGTCTTAGTTCAGATTCCCATGAACCAGGTGTTGTGACACTTGTCAAAAACCTCAATTCAGTAATGGATACATAAGAAGTACCCAGGGATAATTGAAAAGCTACTTTAAAAATTACCGAGCTTGTAGTTCATTGAGTTACCTTGACTCGATAAGTACAAGTGGTAAGGGATTTAGGAAGGCAACAAATGTTGACATCTGGCATCTTTATGCATGTGCATACATGAGCACACACATGCAACAACATGTGCACACACAGGTGCACATAATGCAACAGCATGTGCACACAGAGGTGCACACACTTGAAACAACATGTGCACACAGATACACATACACATTCATAATCATGTACACACAGGTGCACATACACATCCACAACATGTGCACAGAGATGCACACACATGCAACAACATGCACAAACACAGGTGCACCCACATGCAACAACATGTGCACACACAGGTGCACATACACTCAAAAACAAGCACACACAGTTGCACACATACATGCAACATCATGTGCACAAGATTGCTTGTTGCTTTTTCTGAGTAGGGTTTCTGTTTTTTTCATATGCATGATTCAATTTTGAATGATCATTTTTAGGCCAGAGATATAAAATGATTAACTGAAACAGAAGTAAAGAAGGCACAGGGCATATAACAAATCAAACACATTGCTAATGCTAGGACATGAAAAGTACAGTCAGCTAAGTAAATAAGTCTTTGTTATGGGTCTACTTCTTAATGTTCTCATGGATTCATGTTCTATAAGATTGTTCTTTTATGTGCTTATGAAACATTATTCATACTCACCAAACTGCATGAACAAAGTTCCCTACAAACTTTGTCAAACTGAATGTTACATAATTTTGTCCCAGACAGTCACAAGTGATGTATTTACTAATACGTGGAAGGATAAATTCTGCTCCAATCATTTCTAAGAATTAGAAAAAATGAATTTTGCATCTTTACATGCACAGAATAAAGTTTGACAACCACACCTAACCCATAATCAGCCAGATATACTTGGGTAAAAACTATAACTTAATAATGTCCTAGTTTCTCCCTGTATAAATATGAGAAAAAATAAAAAAAATATCTACTGTAAAAAGATTATAGAAATAATTGAATAAACTAAATGACAGAAAGTTGGGGGCAGTTCATAATATGAAGTTAAAGGAAGAGTGTTTGCAAAATTCTCTTCTATGCACACTCAAATAAAATTCATAGAATAGAAATTGTATCTGGATATGTCTGATGATAATCTCCCATATGGTAGTAAAGTGCATTTTAAATTGTGAGCCATACCCTGTGGTTTTGGAACTATTGGCCTGGCCACAGAAATGTCTATAACCATTCCTAAGAGTAACTAATGGTTAAACTTAGAAGAAATACTACATAATACCAAATCAAAAATGTCATTTCAACCTTTAAGTAGTAAACTGAAATGAAATAACCTAAGTGTAAATAAAGTATTTTCTATCTCAAAGGGGTATCCTACTGTGGTCAAAAAAGAAAATGTTAAATTAACAGAATGGCTCTAAATGTATGACTATTTATCACATAGACACAAGACAATATTTTCTTTAACAATAAGCAGAACAAAACCAAATAGCTATAGATGGCAAGGTATGCAGGGGGAAGTTATCAAAAGACATATGGTGTATTGCATGCTGGACATTACTAAGAGAATTGTAACTTCACTGCACAGCTGTCTATCAAAACCTACTGAGAAGGGAAGAATGTGTTATGTGCCCTACCCATTCCATCCTTTTCCTCCTTGTGTTGATTGCACACTTGCAATGTTAGGGAAACCAAGAGTAGCATGGAAGGATACCTAAGTGCTTACTGGAAAGCCATGCTTTCCTGCCTTGTATAACTACAAAAATTATTCAAGGGGCATCTTGAGATTTTTTGACAGGACCGTATATGTAATTTACATTTTTCTCTCTAAAAGGAGCTCTCATTACTAGTTAGTAAAGACTGAAAAATTGATTTAGATTAAATTGGATAGCCAAATTTTATATTTGGGAATAAGCAATATTATCACATTTTGACATTAATAAAAGTCACAATACAGCATGGTATTTCATATAAAATATAAAATTTCTTATAAAAGCAGCATACATTGTTTTTTTTTCTTTTAATTCTCAGCAGCTGTTCATTTCTTAGAAAGAGTCTCTGGTGAGTATCCGTGAGCCACAGCATCTCTCTGTTAGTAAGCCTGGATGCCTGGTTTGTGCATTTGGGATCATGTTGCCTGCTTTGTGAAGCATCTGGCCTGCTGTTTTTCTCCTCACTCTCGTGATATCTCCTATTTTAGCAATTTTACCATTCATCCAAAACTTTCAGAATTGGTGGGATAGTGGTGATCATAGCTTTTGTCCAAAACTTTCCTACAGGATAAGCAGCAAAACCAAAAATAAGAGGACAAATACCCATCATTTAATTGACACGGTTTTAACAGTCTGATTGAGCCTGAATATAGGTGCCTAACTGAAAGAGGCTGGGGGAAAGGCACAAAGACACATATGACAAGTGGGAGCACAAAGGCCTGAGAAGAGCACTGGAGGGAGGAGTAGGGCAGAATCAGTTTAACAAAATGTTCTTGAAAATGCCAGAATGAAGCAAATAACTGGCAATTCTTTACAGCAGCAAGAGACCCTGGTGCCCACCTTCATCCTTACACACACATGTGCAAATAAGACTTTCAAAAATATATGATATGTGAAACTGTATGCTAACAAAAATAAAATTAATTCAAATGAAATGAGATTGGAGATTAAATCTTGACTGACAAGACACCTTCCATAGCACATGACCAGAGCTGAGTTTTTGAGCTATAGTTCTCTCATTTAGATGAGGATTTGGCTTATCATGAGTTATTCCTGCCATATATATATATATATATATATTTACAAACATATATAAATATTTCATATACAATAGATATTTATATTTCATATGATATATAATTATAATATATAATATAATGCATGTTATGTAATATATTTATATAATATATAAATTATAAAATATATTTTTATATATATATACTTCCCGAGAGAACATTTTTCTTTTTCTCTTGTTGATATGCTTCACTATAAAAAAGTGGGTACTACCAGATAAAATGAACTTTCTTCTGAGTCTGCTCACACTCCACTTTATAATGACTATATATATATATATATATATATATAATTATATAAAAATATAGGAAGCTCTCTAAAATATAGAAATATGTAGTTAATTACTATTGCCCCTAAGTCAATTTAAACAAACTATGACTACCCCAATGTTGGTAAATGCCGAAATTTCCTATCAGGGTCTATAAAAATACATCACAAATTCAATAAAACTTATCCCAGAAAACAAATAAAAGGAGTGATTTGAACAAAAGTTAAATTTTTACACATTTCAGAATAGTCAGAACCCTGTACATCCAGCCCAAATTGGCAAAACTGAGGAATTAATTCTTATATTGTGTATTATCCTTAAAAATAAAAAAGAAATTTGCCTGTTTCAGAAAGGTTTCCAAAACCTTTGTCTGAAATTATGAGCATAAATGTCATGAAGCTCAAAGGTGAATGATAAAGGGCAATTGAGACTCAGGATGTTTGAGACATCCAAACCATGGAAGGTTTGCCAAGGAAAGCTGCAGACTCAAAGTGGAGCAGCCCTGACAAATGCACTCCTGGAGGGTGGAGCTCCCAAGCCCATGGGAATCCAGATCAACACATCATGAGTCCCAGATGCCAGATATAGAGCTGTAAATTCTGGAGTTGGTCATGCTGGCTTCTGTCTGGAAATTCCTTGCTATGACCCAAGTCTTTTTTTTTTTATTAGAAATGTTTACTTTTTGGAGACGATGCATGCTTGGAGTATATCACAGTTAAGTTTCCCTGAGTTTCAGAAGAGACTATACTTGCACAAATAATAGTGTTGGAACTGTAAAAGGATAGCAGGGCTTTTAAAGTTGGACTAAATAGATTTTGCATTATGAGATGCTCGTGGTCATGATCCTATGGAAACAAGTCATGGAATATTTTGACTTAAATGTGATATATTTGGTTATGAAGTTGACAAGGGGTGGGCCTGTAATGGCTTATATTGATTTCGAGTTTTCCATTCCCCACAGTCATGTGCTGGGAATTATGTAGATTAGGTTAATTAAGTGTTGAAATAATAACTGTGAGCTAAATCATCTCATGGACCAGGACCCTACATTGCATAAAAAGTGGAGATTAGGCTGATTAGAAGCTTTCATCCTTCTCCATTTCTCACTATGGACTGAATGTGATCAGTTTGTCAGGCTCTTAAAACTGTAAGCTAGAATAAGAATTTCTTCCCTTTAACTAATTTTCATCAGCTATTTTGTCCCAGCAATGAGAAGCAATGACTTTCTGGCTTTCAATGTTGCTGAAGAATCTGTGGTTATTCCTATATTCTTGAATTTGTATATGAGTTGACAATTTTCCATTTGAGTATTTAGTATTGCTTCTTTACATGGTGTTTTTGACATCTGACTCTGTTGTGTTGTGGAAAGGATCTTCTCTGTGCCTGTGTGTTTGAACATCTAAATATCTCAACTTCTTTATCTAGGTTTTTGAATTTTTCTGCTATGGATTAATTAGACAATATGCTTATTCTTTTTTTATATTCTCAAATCCCTCTTCTATCCTGTGTATTCTGATGTTTGGTCTCTAGTGTATCCCAGGTTTCTGGAAATTATTGCTTACATATTTTTTACATGTCTGTGAACTGTCATGTTAACTTTGTTAAGAAATTCATTCTTCTTCATGGTCACGTCTATTGTTGATGTTCTCTGCAGTGATTTTTATTTGATCAATTGTTCAATTCACTTTAGGAATTCCTGTTTCGTTCTTGTTAAGTGGTTTTATTTTCTTCATGAATTTATCCTCCTTTTTTTGGATTACACTTCTGATTGATTCACAGTTTCATTTGATTTTATCAAAGAGTAAGAAAAAAAATATACACCATAAAGAAACACCCTATTGAAAATAACAAACAAAAAGAAGGATATATATAGTCAAAACACACATACTTATAAATCAAGTAACCCAGAAACAAACCAATAACAACCAAAGAGAGACAAAAGAGAGGAATAACTTTGATCTCTCTATCCTCTAGGTTTGGTATGATTTTCTGTACCAAAACAGAAGGAGAGATTTCTGATGGCATAGCTTGGTTAAGTCTTGCTGAAGATAGTTGATGATACTCATTGTGGTGGAGACCAGAGAATGCAGAATAACCTGCTGAGCACTGGGTCCTGCTCTGACTGCTCTGGATGTGTGTATTGAGGCAGAGGCAGATTAATGTTTAGTGTGTTTTGAAGAATAGAAACATAATTATCAGGTTTATTTTTTCTTATTATAAGTTTTTAACATTTTCATTTAAACCAAACGACCTCAAGGCCACAGTTTCACTCTCATCTCATTAAATCTATTGAATAAATCACTCATAATTTTTGTTTGATTTTAAGAATAAAAAGTTAATTGATACAAAGATTTATATTGATAATACATTTTTCACATTTCTTAACATGTTTTTGATAAAATTAGTATCTATTAAAATAAGTAATTTGATATATTAAGCTATTTAGGCAGTAAATCATGCTTTATTTTATATTCATTTATTTCATGTATTTTATTATTAAAAATTAAAGTCATATAAAAACCTGGGTATTTATATAATGGTGACTCAAAATATACAAATATGAAATTCTGTCTTTTCATTTTTGTTAGGATTATGTTGAATTGGTATTATACATAGATAAATCATATTGTACTGTCAGAGTAGAATTATTTAAAACTAATGATTGAAAACCAATTCTGCTAAGTACGAAGGGTATAATAGAGGCTACAGTGATAAGTAAGATGAAAACTTGGAATTTGAGATTAAGGTATAGATAATATATATTACAGGAGACATAAGAAAAGGCACACTCACACATGTAGAATGAATCCACAGTAAATGCAGCAAGTATTTCACTGAGAGAGATGTAGTAAAGGAAGCGCATACCTGTAAGCCATGGAAAGCTGTGTTTTGGCAGAGTAAATGGAATCCCTGTCCAAGGAGATGGCTTTCTCGCCAATGACTCAATCATACCAGGTTGTCTGGCACCTCTATCCCTCATATTCTAATGCCAATAAATATCTGGATCATAAGACTTTTCTGTCATGTTATAGAAAATTCTATGTAGAATTCGGCTTTCATTATGACCTGCTTAAGGTAAAAGATTAAGTTGGCCAAGCTCCTGTAAATATACATGTCCACAGGATAGCTGTATTTCACTTCAGAAACTGGTAAATTGGCTTCTGGTTGTAATTTGTATTTATGATGTGTAATTTAGGATCATATCTTGATGCACGGTATGGGCCAAAAGTCATTCACTGCCGAAGTGAATGAATAAATAAGGATAAATAAATGAATCCACATGCATTGACTTTGATAATATAAATAGTGTGAACCTATCACCATGAGGGCCAGACTAAGTAAATTCTCATGGTATAAAATGATAGGCAAGGCCCCTGGAAATCTGACTGGTCTTTCTCTGCAGGCACAGCTACTTCCTGCAATGCTTTTTCTATAAAATGTAATATATCATACCACTGTCTCTGAGAGCTAGGAACACTTTTGTACTTATCTCATAAAGAATGCATATATTCAAAAAGCAGTTAATGAAATTATATGAAAAAAAATTTTTGAGTATATTTTCTTCTAAATCCCAACATTTAAGGTGGGATGTAAAGGCATAACTATTTTCAAAGAAAAGGAAATATTAAAGAATATAATTCAATGCAAATGACAATGACAGGACCAAGCTTTATGATTGTATGATTAAAGAAAAAGCAGGAAATAATGTAGAGATAAAAACCCAATTTTGCTAACAAAGACTGAGAGTATTCTGAAGATCTTCTAATGGGCAGAGAAATACAAAGCATCAGGGCTTCTAGAAGGCAGGATTGAAAATCGCATTCTGCCACACAAGCACCAGGCTGAAAGTCGAAGAATCTTGAGTTCCCACAGATGAAATTGAGTGATGCTAGATACACACTGTGGCAGAAGATTAAAGTCCAATGCTCCGAAGAGCATGATTTATATTTATAACCAGCTTGCTTTTTTAAAAAATGTATTAAATATAACCATATAAGATTATAATTGTGTTCTAAGAATTCTTTTCACACCTGTCAGAGGAATTCTGCATCCTTATGGGGAAATCAAGAGAAAAAAAAGTTTGAAGAGGAAATGATGACCCTTTGACAAGAGAATACATATACCCAGGGACAACAGTTGTTCCTCAACATACTACCTCTGAGACCAGATCACTTTGCAAGCTGCTTCATTGGTAGTTGCTGCTATCTTCTTTTCATATATCGGAGATGCCATGAGTTTCTTTTAAATTCATTGAATAAAATTTTCATGAAATATAAATATTCCTTAAAGGTACAACTGACATTAGACAAGTCTTCCCTGTGACAACCACCAGTATTTTCACAATATTTCTATCATCTTCTCTTGATACAAGTGTTTGATTACTACTGACCTTTTTGTGGTTCCACATTTTTCTTTTATTTGTATGTAACATGGATAACTTAGTGCACTATATGCTCCTTACTGTCTGCCTTCCTCCTATTAGTATGAAAAACTTGGCATTCATCCATGGTGGTACAGGCTTTAGTATCTTGTCACTAAATTGTATTTCATTGCATGGATCCATCATAATTTTGTTTTCTATTCTTGCCTTAGTAGAAATTTGAGTTGCATGTAGCTTTATAGATATTGTGAACAATTTCATGATCTGAGGCTAATTTTACTTATATTTTTTCATTGCTATTGGATGGTTACTGAGAAATTTTCCACTCTTTTACAGAGCTAAATCCTCAACCCAACTTTGTACAATGGTACTTTGGTTTTATACGATATTTATTTTACAAGAAAATGACAGATTAGTTTCTAAAGTAACCATGTCATGCATCATTCTTGCTAGCAATGGATGGGAGGTACAAGTGCTTTGCATTCTTGTTAGACTTGGTAACAACAGGCTTTGGTATTACTAGTGCTAACAATTATGGCATGTCAAATGATGGGGTTTAAATTGAATTATTCTTATAATGTAGGATCTTCATATTCTCATTGGGTCAGTACTTTTAGAATATCTTTTTTGATAGAGAAGCTATTTTTCTTTTTTATATTTTTCTTTTGTTATGAATCTTCATCAAAGAGCAAAAGTTTTTATTTTAAAAAATATTTGAGGTAGGGTTTTCGTCTAGCCCAGGCTGACCTGGAATTCACTCGGTAGTCTCACACTAGCCTCAAACTCATGGCCATTCTCCTACCTCTGCCTCCCAAGTGCTGAAATTATGGTATGTGCCAACTTCCTAAATTTTTATCATATTTTTTGTGTTTTGTGAATTTTGTGTTCTTAAAGTATATTTGGTTGGTTTTAGTTGGTAAGTTATTTTTACACGTTTTGCTTTTATATTAAGCCTAGTATCTATTACAAATTATTTTTGAAGACATTAAGATCAGGTAATTTCCTTACCCTTTATTCAAAATCTTGCATTTTTCTATACATTCAACTCTTAATAAATATGGGACTAGTTGTGATATATTTTCCTGAATATTTTTTTGATATTTGTATCTTCCAAGGTATATGGAGCTTTTACCGTAGTCGTTGACTGGATTGACACTAAATTGCTCAGGATATTTTCCAGAAATAGCCATAGTATCCAAACTATCATTCCCTCATTTTGTTGACCTGCACAGAGAATTGATCCACCTTTAAAGAGGGGATTTTTATTATGAAATTTCTTTTTACAATACATCAATTATTCAGAAGTGGATTGGTTAATCTCAGCACTAACCCAAAATAGAAGCAAGAGAACAATGAGTTCCAGGTCATCCGTGGCTACATAAAAGACTAAAGCCCAGTCTGGGCAACAAAATACCTGTCTAAAAAGCAAACAAACAAAAAACAATACAAAGGAAGTATAACAAAGTTCACTGCTTAATTTCTAGGCAGGGTAGGGTAGATAATTTTTCAGATGTTTTCTGTGATATTATTGTTTTGCCTCAAAATTATTGATTTAATTCTCTATTTTCTAAGAACATGCCTTGAATGAATTCCATATTTTGAATGTACTGAAATTTAGTGAATGACACTATTGCAGTCAGCTTTCTAATTGCTGCGCAGAAAGAACCCAAACAAAAGCGGCTTGTAGAGGAATGGGTTTATTTGGCTTACGGACTCGAGGGGAGACTCCATTCTGGCAGGGAAAACGATGGCATGAGCAGAGGGCTGGACATCACCTCTGCCACAGCACTGCAAACAGCGGCAGGAAGGTGTGCCAAATACTAGCAAGGGGAAGCTGGCTTATAACCCCATAAGCCCA
>PVHP010003827.1:0-19288 GCA_004024765.1 Zapus hudsonius
TTCTATCCGAGGTAAACTATTTTATCCTTCCTGATGATGTGATGCTGGCCTCCCACTCTAGCCGAGCTTTCCACACCATGAGGGACGCTAAAACCTTTTTCTTCCAAAGCTGCTTCAGGTTGGATTTTTTTTTCCAAAAAGGGAAAAGAAACGGCATGCAGATATAATTTATATGGCATAAAATTTACCTTTCAGGTGTCCAATTTGATATTTTGAGCATATTCTCAGAGCCAGGCACATGCTGCCTCATTCTAATTTTAAAACATACTCATTTATCATCCTACCAAGAAACTGTGCATCCAGTGACAGTTATACTTTGTTCCTGCCCCAAATACCAGCCTGCTCCCCTTTCACTTTCTTCTCTCTCTTGGATATTTTCGTTCAAAGGAATCATATAGTTCTGCCTTTTGTGGTTTACTTTTTTCATTTAACATGATGCTTTAAGGTTCATCAATGTTGGATCATGTAACAGAACTGAACTTTAAAGGAAAATAGTCCATTATATGAATATGCCAAATTATCCATTCTCCAAATGATGCCATTTTATGATATTATTATTTCATTATTGGGATTGATGAATAATTATTTATGTGAATGTATGCCTACACTTCTCTTGAGTATTTGTACCTGAGAATAAGATTGGTGGGTCACATGTTAAACATTTTGAGAATCACTTCTACTAGTGAGTGGGTTCCATTTTTCCACATTTTCAGCATTTTATGATATCATTTATCACTATTTATTATGAGGGTAGCCATTTAGTGATCATAAAATAGTAACCCAATATAACTTTAATCTGTCTTTATAATAACTAATGGCATTGAACATATTTTGGTGGGTTTATTGACCATAATTTTTCTTAGAGAAATGCCATAAACAGGGAGTTTTGTTTTCTATATACAAATATATAGTCACCAAATAAGTCCATAATTTGATGTGTGATTTCATTTTTTTTTCCCATTCTGTAAATTTTATTTTCTGTTATATCAGAATGGATTGCCTGCAGTTGTTCTTCTGTCTGTTTTCTGTTCTGAGTTGAACTCCAGTACAGGAGAGGACCTCAACTCCATTCTCATGTTAGGTATGAATCTCCCCATTCCTCAGCATGGGCTTCCTCTGAGCTCACTGACTACTTATCTGTACCAGTTTTCATCTGAAGGAGGCCAGCTGATCACACTTTCCACCATGTGTGTCAATGCCAGGAACTCATTTGGAGCCTCACAATCATATGCATTTTTTTTGTATTGGTTGTCTAAGCAATGTTCAGACTGCTGTGTCTCTGGCATCCTGTAGCTTTGGCCCAAGTCTACTTGTAGCAATGTGTTTGTGACTCTGTTAGTTAACTTTCTCATTGATGCACAAAATCAGAACCAACCAAAAGCTGCTTGTAGAGGAACGGCTTTCTTCTGGTTTATAGACTTGAGGAGAAGCTCTATCCTAGAAGGGAAAATATAGCATGAGCCGAGGGTAGACATCATCTCCATTGCAAACAGCGGCAGGAAGGTATGGCAAACACTGGCAAGGTGAAGCCTGCTATAAACCCCATAAACACAAGCCAACAACACAGCTCCAACAAGTTTCCTATTCCAAAACTACTATCAGCTGGGGGGGATCAAGCATTCAGAACACGTATGTTTGTGGGGGACACCTGAATCAAATCAATACAATCATACATGATGTAAAATGCAATGCATGCAGATCAAATTCAAAAGTCTGCACAGTTTTCATCAATCCCTATGATACTCAAACATCTTTCAACTGAGCCATAATGCCAAAACAAAACAAAAGCATAATGGCACAAGACATTCACAAAAGATGGCACTGGGCATAGCAAACACAAATTGAACCAGTACAAGATTTAAAACCAACAGAGCAAACATCACACTCTAACTCCAAGTCTGGTAATTCACTGTGAAGTTCCAATTCTGCAGCTCCAGCATGGCGACTTACAATGCAGGAAAATTTCATCTGGTGCTTGCAGCTTTCCTTGGCAGCCATCCTACAGCCCTGGCATCTTCACTGGGTCTGCACTGCAACCCATGGTTCATCCTTATGGTGTCATCAGACCTCTATGCAGATAATCCAACAGGCCTGCTTCATACTGCCCATGGCCATTTCCACAAAAGCAGAATCATGTTGCAAATTCAATGAACCTCTCTTACTGCATTAGTTATGCTCCATAGTACCAGGTGGGCTACCAACTTGTTATCCAGGGGGAAAACAAAGCATGCAGACCCCTTACTTCAAAAGAGTCTGCATTCTTCCTGCTGTCCCAATACAGATCACCTAGCCTAATCTCAAAGGTTGAAATGCCTCAAACAATTACAGCTGAACAGCACAAATTTTTCATTTCTTTCTGTGCCATCTCCATCTGCTCACACCAGTCCATTTCTATGCAAAGCAACCCTGCACAAGTGCTCAGGACACAGGCAGAATGCAGCAAGCTTCTCACTCAAACTACTTCTAGATAAATCCCAACAAAGTTCTTTCTCACCCTCATAAGCCAAATCTCATAGTCCATAGTTCTTACTGCATTCAGGTCTTTTAACTCTGACCAGAATAGTCCATCAAGCTGTACTTAAAGCACCACAAGGCATCTCCTAGGCTGAGGTTTCAAATTTGTCCACATTCCTCCTGCAAAAGGCCAAAGCTACAGAAACAGGGTTTAGCAGCAACAACCAATCCCACTTTCTGGTACCAACACTGTTGTAGGTGGCTTTCTCGTTGCTGCATGGAAAAGAACCTGACCAAAAGCTGCTATGTGATGGTTAGGTTTTGATGTCAACTTGGATCCTTTTAATTACCTTGGGTGGGTCTCTGAGGATGTTTACAGGAAGGCAGCCTCTCAGCAAGGGGCAGGATGTAAAGAAGCTCAAAGAAGCTGGAAGTAAACATCCTTTCCTGTGTGGGCAGGGCAGGAAGGAAATTCCAGAGATTCAGGAAGCCATTAAGTCTGGGGAAGGGTTGTAAGACCCCACCCTAAGGCTATATAAAGGGGAAGATTCTCTCCTTGGCCCCCCTGCCTGTTCCCTGTTCTATATGGTGTAAATGATGGGTCTTTCTCTCTGCTCGGACCTATGAAAGAGGTTCAGTCTCTTTCACTGTTATGGAACTTCCCCTCAATCTATACTTTCAATAAATCCTTTCCTCCCCCAAAATGTGCTTGCTTTGAAGATTCATCCCAGCGGCATGTGGCTGACTATGACATACTTGTTGGAGAATGGCTTTATTTTGGCTTATCCAATTGAGGGCAAGCTCCATGATGGCAGGGAAAATTAAGGCACAACAGAGGGTGGACATCAGCTCTGCCACATCACTGTAAACAGTGGCAGGAAGGTGTGCCAACAACTGGCAAGGGGAAGCTGGCTATAACCCCCATAAGCCCACCAACAACAACACACCTCCAACAAGATTCCAATTCAAACACTGCCATCAGCTGGGGGGATCAAGCATTCAGAACACACGCCTTTGTGGGGGACACCTGGATCATACCACCACAGTCAGCTCATGTACCATATCTGTTGGTGCTCAGGGTAGCTACTTAACTTAGTCATTCCGGGGTTATGAGCTTAAGATATGGTTTGAAGATGCTTTTCTGTTTTCTGTCGTGGAAGTAGCAAGGCTCAATAAGTTCCTCCCCTGGCTCCCTCCTGGCCTTAGAGGTAGCAAAGCATGACATTTCCTTCTCCAGGTAAGTCTCTTACCCAGAGCGTGCTCAAAATAACTACAGGTGTCCTGCCTAAATGCATTTTTCAGTGTTTTCTTCTGATGCTTTCCTTTTCTCTTGTCTGCAATCCTACATTGGGGGAGAGGGGATAAACCCCACTCCTTAACACTAGTTGAAAGCTCCAAGTTGATTTGTGTTGTTTCCTTTAAAAATTCGATGTTCAGTATACCTGGATTGGCCAGCTCTCTTGCCCTGGATTAATACAGTGGCCCTCTCTTGTGTTGTGATCATACTGATCATATTTCTCTGTAGGCACAGATCTCAAGCTTGCTTTCAGATTCACGGGAAACAGGAGAATGCTCTTTAGCCCCATTGCTCCATCTTTTTTTTTTACATTTGAAAGTTTAAGGTCAGTTTATTAAGTTCAACAATGAAAACTATCAGAAGATATTCTCCTGAAAAATATTTTTTTTTCTTAGAAAAAAAAAAAAAGGAAAATCAAAAACCCTCTCAGCATCGCCACAGACACTATGGCGGTGAAGCCTCTCTGGAGACGGGACACTCAGTGCGAGTCACTCCTGGGTGAGCAGGATTGTAGTCTGGATCATCCTCACCATCCTCCAGCTCCAAGTCCTCCATCTCTTGGAACAAAGACTTGTCGACTTCCACATTGTTTCCAGCATCCTCCAAGAATTGGATGTCAGATGTGTCAAGATTATGATCAGTTTCAAATAGCTGTTTTCCACTTAATTTATTTTTGCCTGCTTGTTCCTCTTCTTTTATCCGCTTCCTTTTAATTTCTAGGAGTTCTGCATCAAACCTGGCCTTCCAACTTAAGAAATTTTCAATTGTAAGAGGAGTACCATGGAATAATTTCTTTTCTGCTTCTTCTGCTTCTTTTTCTTTTTGTTTCTTTCCTTCCTCTCTTCTAGTTTTTATCTGGTCTTCTATTTCATTTAATTTTTCTTGCACAGCTGTCACTGGAGTGAAGATCATCACCATGCCAAGATTCTCCTCAGACTGCAATGCCAACAACTTTAAAATATCTGAGACATCATTTTCTTCTAGATTTTCCTGGCAGAATATTCCTGGGAGAATCATAAAGGGGAGCTTCATCTGGGTATTTCTCACTGTATGTAAACTTGAGAGGAGTCTGGACAGTTTCTTCATTTTCTCCAGCCTCAGATGTCACAGTAATGGTGAAGCTTGGTGGATTTTCTGATAATACTTAAGAGTGGTGAGGATAAAAGTAAGAAGCTGCCTCTCCCCTCTTGGATCAAAACTGTCACAAGGCTTTCCTGTGAATGAGTCTGGGTAGATGGCCTCCAGAGCCTCGAGCTCCTTGCACTGTTCCTCGCTGTAGTCCATCATTGCTGCCCACGCTGCTGCCCCTGGACCGGCCCCACAGCCTGGCACAGCTGCGGAGACCCCCACCAGCGGCCCAGGAGCCACTGCTCCATCTTAAGCTATACTCAGAAAGTAAATTTTGTAGTCAGCAGTATATGTCTTCCATCTTGATTCCTTTGTAAGTTTTAATTATAGAGGGTCCTTTGAATTTCCATTTCTTTAAGACTGAGTGCCAGTTTATTTTGGGAATCCAAAAAGGAATTCTGATTAGAACTCTATCAAATCTGTTCATCAATTTGAGAAGTATGATCATTTAGCAATTTTAAAACTTTTAATACATCAACAAGAGAATCCATTCATTTATTTAGATTTTAATTTTACCTAGTCTAATTTGAATTAGGATTCATAAACTCATATGCCTTCAGTTCTCCAGCTGATTTGTTAGGTGGAGCTTTGCTGGGGGAGGTGGGATGTTGCCGCCTGGCTCATGGGTGTTGTAGCTAGCTCCCCCTTGTTGGAACTTGACTCACTCTCCTGTTACTATTGACCACTTGATATTAGCAAATTGGAGATGCCCAGCCTCTGCTTTACAATTCTTTTCCCTGTTATCATGGAGCTTTCCTTTGAAACCTTAAGCCAAAATAAACAACCATGCTCCCATAAACTGTCATAGACAATGTGAGGCAGGATTATCAGACACATCTGTGTGGAAGCCCAGTGGAGCCATGGGGATGAACCATGGGTTGCAGTGGAGACTCCAACCAGGTGAGCAGCATGTGGCCAAAAGCGGCTTATTGGGGGAAAGTTGTATAAGTTGACTTAGAGTCTCTAGAGGAAGCTCCATGATGGCAGGGAAGCACAGCATGAGCAGAGGCTGGACATCACCTCCTTGCCAACACCAGGTGAACAATGGCAGCAAAAACTGTAAGCCAAGTTCAAGTGAGGGAAAGCTGGTTATTGCCCCTAAGCCCACCCCCAAAGTCCCCATCTCCTCTAGAATGCAACACCTACCAAATTTCCATCAGCTTGGGATGAAGCATTCAGAGCCCTTGAGTTTAAGGGACACACCTAATTCAAACCCTCACATCCCATAAACTGATGACCATCCATGATGTAAAATGCAATGCGTTCAGGTCAACTTTACATACCCCATAGTTTTTATCCATCACAACACTGTTCAAATATCCCCACAATTCAATGTCTCTTTAACTATGAGCTATGATACCATTCACACTGTGAATGATAAAATTGCAAGGAAGGATTGAACCAATGAAAGATGCAAAACAAACAGAGCAAATATACAATCCTGTAGCTCCAAGTCTGACATCTGTAACTGGTGATGAAATCTCTGGAGTTCCAATTCTGCCCCTCCAGCTGGGATGCTCAGAACGCGACGAGAACTCCATCCCATGCCGTCAGTTCTGATGGCAGCCATCCATGGTCCTGGTTGGAGTCTCGTCTGCAGCCCATGGTTCATCTCCTGTCTTTGATGGTAAGGTGCATTTCTTAGAGGATCTAAAATGAGGGATCCTGTTCTTTAGTCCAATATGCCTGTATGTGTAGCTTGACCAGGGAATTCAGATCATGGATATTCAAAGACATCTATTAATTACTGCTTATTTTGTTGATTTCATAGTGTTTGATACGCTTCTAGTCATTGCTTGATAAACTACTGTCCTAACATGGTTTATTCTTTCCTGTAGCCTCATGGATGTGCTAATGCTTCTCTTATGTGTGAAAGATTACTTCAGATGTCTTCTGTCAGGGTTCCATAGTAGTCACAAATTCTTTTAGGTTGTGTTTATCATGGAAAGCTGTTATTTTCTTTTGTTTTCATGATCAATTATGATTACTAGTCTTGCTGGTTGGAATATATTATTTCACACTCTTCTGGCTTTTATGGCGTCTTTTGAAAAATGTGTGTTTCTGGTGAATTTGTTTTTATATGTGAATTCATGATTCTCTCATTCAGATTTCATTTAGCATTTGTTTCTTTACTCTGTCTACTTAGTATTTTAACTGTAATATGACATGAAAGGCTCTTTTCTGATTTTGTTTTTAGTATTCTAAATTCTTCCTAAATCTATATGGTCATCTTTTTTCCCTAGATTTGGAGAATTTTCTGCCATAATTTCATTGAATATGTTATTTATACCTTTAGACTGAAGTTCTCCAGTGAGTCAACCAATGTAATCTGTTCCTTTTTTGAGTCGTTTTTAGACATTTATTGCTGACCTTTTAAATGTCATTTCTTTCTAGCACTTTGATGAGTTTTGAGTCTCCCCAGCAATCACTACCATATGAAAAAAAATTTTTTAAATACTCTAATAGTGAAAAGTTAGAGCAAGGACTAGTATTTAGAGAACAATGCGGTGGGTACAATATGTTTACATTCCTCCTGAATGATTGCTCTGGAATTAAATTTAGGATCTTAACTTGAGACAATCTACCTAGATTAATACAAATATTTGTAATTTGTCTATAGAAGCTTTTTTGAAATTTGTTTCATTTCATTTCTATTCTTTTGCTATTATTGTGCCCTTATGAGATTTTTAGAAATTAGAAGCTAATTGACACTTTGTAGTGGTGTTTTGAATCACACAGTTAAAATAAATATTACCAAAATACAAATTTACTAACTTTTATAGTTACCTAAATTGCTTACCTTTATTGGTGTTTTGTATTTCTCCCCACTTTTGAAACTATTATCTAGCAGCCTCTTATTTGAGCTTGAGCAATTTTCTTTAGTATTTCAGATAGTGTGATTGGCTAGCAGGACATTATGATATGTTTTCTTAGATTAGCATGTCTTAAATTGGTGCAATATAAGATTCTGGATCAATAGTCTTCTAAGACTTTGACTGTGTGTTCTCATGACCTTCTCCTCTATACAGTTCCTTCTGAGTCAGTTTGTAGTCACTCCAATAATCCTTTGTGTGTTGTGAGTCATTTTCTTATTGGCTATGTTTCTCACTCTGCCATTGGCTACAGTCTCTGTAGTGACTAGTTTCTAGAACTTAATTGAAATATGCTAAGAGAGTTTCCATGATATTTATATGTTTTCAGCCATGATTTATTTATGCTTTGGTTCTTTTTGTTCATCAGACATATTCCAATCTAGCTAGATTCATAAAGCCTAATTCAAGTACCATGTAGAAGCTTTGTTTCATTTCATTTCTACTCTTGATGACTTACTTTCAATTTATTGATTCTTCTGCCATTTTTAATCTGTTACTCTGCTTCAGTAGTGAAGTTTTCATTTTACTTAATGTAATTGTAATCCCAGAATTCCTATTTGGTATATTTTTAGACTTTCTATGTTTTATTGATTATTTTAATTTAGAAATAATTCATCATTTTGCTTTGCATGTATTCTGTACCTTTCTTTTTTTTTTTTAGTTCTTTGGAAGAATCTGTAACTTTTTACTGAAAGCCTTTTTCAGTAAATGACATTGTTTCTCTTACATATTGACATATTGGCTGCTTCAATGGCAGCTCTAGTGCCTCATGTTCCCCGAAAAATGGGTAGTATTTTCCTTTTCCTTTTTGTATAACATCAATTGTTTTTACTGAAAGTCTTTAATCTTAAACAACAAATTGTGATAAAAATATATGAAACAGGTTCTGCCCGTTCACCCACCCAGGGTTCATTGTTGTTGCTCTCTGGCTGTGACCATTTGTTTATCTATTTAACTTCATTACACAACAAAGCTTCCCTTTCAGTATCCTCAAGAGTACATGTCACAGATTTCAACACCTCAAGTGTAGAACTCCATATTCACCTCACTTCTGCTTGTTCACTGTCTGATCTTTAACAAAATGAGATTTGTGGCTTCTACAGAAATCTCCTCTTGGTAAACATGGACCTGCATATATGCAAGGTTTTCTTTACGAGTGTACCATCACTTTCAGAGGACCCAACTGACATTCCCCACTCCATATGATCCACTTTCTGTTGTGTTTAAGTTTTGGATGCACTCTTCTTCCCCCCCAAAGATATTGCAGCCTAGTGAAGCTGTGATACTAAATAATTGTGATTGATCTCTGCAAGAAAGCCCTTGTAAATAGAGGCTTCCCATGGAGACACAGCAAATAATGAGTCCCATATACAGATCTGACAAATCTCTTTATTTTATGCTGCATGTGTTTGGGAAAGCACAGGCTACCTGAATAAAATGTTCTCATTTGCAAAGAAGGGGACAGTGGAGCCATGGCCAGGAGTTCTGGCTCAAAAGCTCATGTCCTATACTCTGCTCTGATCTCTAAAGACACAGATCCTTTCAACAGCACTGCCCCCAAAGCTACAACACAAATTAGATGATTTTGACTATTAAAATAAATTCAAGGGCTGAAGAGATGGCTTAGCGGTTAAGGCGTTTGCCTGCAATGCAGAAGGACCTGAGTTCGAGTCCCTAGTGCCCACATAAAAAAGCCAGATGCACAAGAGGGCACATGCATCTGGAGTTCATTTGCAGTGGATGGAAGCCCTGGTGTGCCCATTCTCTCTTTCCTCTCTCTCTCTCAAATAAATAAATAAAATATTATAAAAAATAAATAAATTCAATTACAAGTATCCCTTCTTGGAATACTTATCCACAGGTTTGAATTAAACATTGATCATTTCTCCTTTTTTTCCCTTAAAATTTGTTTAGGGTTATGTTGCACGAATTGTAACTAATTAATTTTTTCCTGCTAACATTATTATTATTATTAATACAAACACATAGGAGGAAGGCAGAGAAGTACCTTAGAAGCACTGTGAGAATTACAATTTTGCTTTTAATGCACTCTCCTAAATATAAGCATGTATAAAGATTCAAAGCTTATTAAATATAAAAAAGTACAGTATAAGAAAAGTTGAGAAGAATCTTGTGGGAAATCTGCCCACTTTTATGTGATACCAGTTTCATGAATCAGAGGTGGGTCTGCAAGGTTAAAAGACTGTAAAAGAACCGGCACTATTACATTTGGTTTTATGTTCATTCATTTTCACTGAACTTAATAGGTGTTTCAAGAAAGCCATAAAGTATTTTAACAATATATCTTAATATGTTAATGTCATTTTTAATTAGAATTTATTTTTGTCCTGAAGGAGTCCTTCATTTAGTAGATTTAAGAAGTCAATGCATTGATAAAATAGTTCTTTTTATATAAGATGATTTGATCAATGAAATATATAAACAGTATTGTGTTCTTTGCCAGATATTGTTATAAATTTGAATAGCCATTCATATATCTGAAATATATTTTCTGTATAGCAATAGCAAGCTAAATTTTTGGTCTGTATTATAAATTGAGTGAAGAGAATGAGGCAAATATTCAAAGATGGCAAAACATTTGCCAAGTAAAACCTGCTAGATATAGAACTAACAGGCACAAACCAGTCCCTGTCTTCCTTGCTGCTGCATGCCTCTCTAGTCATGCACCCTCCACAAACTTCAGAAACTCTTGCCATGGTCCAGTCAGTGTGTCCAGGCACTGCACTCTAGCAAAATATATCAATCATATAGATCCTTCTACTTTATTGCTATTTGCCTCGTAATGAGGAATCCACTGTGGTGGGTGCTATGATAGAATACCAAGAGGATATCTGAGTAGGTGAGAAGAGTCTAGAGAGTAATATAAATAATTCATAAAAACTGTGTCCTCAGTAACTGAATAGAAGAAGAATGTATCCATCAGCTTTTCAACTCTATAACAAAACACCTGAGATGATCAACTTTAAAGGGGAACATGCGTTTTGGCTGATGGTACCCAGGGTTTAGGTTCACAGTTGCTTGGTCTCATTGCTTGAGTCTGTGGCAGAATAGAACATCACAAAAATCAATGCATGCAAACACTTGGATCGCAACACCCTATTGCAGAACTTGTCTGGCAAGATCAGTGCAGTGATGACAATAAGACATGTACTTTTCATAAAGATTCACCTAGGAACTGTTGCCACTGACCAATCAGAGCCTTGTCATTTCCTAAAATGATGCAGATAACACTAATGAACTTCCTCCCCAAGCAACTTATCTTCTTCTATTACTTGGTTCCTTCCTTCATCTTTTATTCTTTTCTCCTATTTTCCATTTGTGCAAAGAGCGGAAGATAGATTGCTTGAGAACTAATTAATAGTCTAACATTTTGGGTGACATACTTCTCTGAAAATACTACAAGCAAGTCTGTTAAATTTCAGCCAAGAAAAATACATATATACACAATACTTTAAACAAATTGAGATACTTCATAATTTTTAAAAATCCTTTTAATGAGCTTGAAAGTTTTAGTTTATATCCAGTTAAAATCTCTATTAGTAAATCTTGGGAATTGTGTAGTGTTTGAATGGGTATAAGGAGGGATAGACCTACACAGGAGCAACAGGATAACTGGATCAGAGCTTTTGTTTGTGAAATGGAATTGATTATTCACTTGAAAAGGAAACTAGTATTTTCCTTCATATACAGGGTGAAATTCTATACTAATTCTACTTATTTATAGTAAGTTTGTATTTATAATTAGTTTAATTTATAAATTAACTTGCATTTACTTAATTTACGTACTAATTGTATATTTATTTCCTATAAATTAATTTTTCTTTAATTACTATATTTTGTAAGTAATTAAATATGAGTGACTGAGCTAATAGATTGTATTCCCTCATTTTAAATTTATTTATTAAATATTTCCTGTGAGCTGGATGTTAGGTTACATACATGGACTTTGCATGGGAGTGAAATACAACTGTTTCACGAATAGAGTAGGGACAGGTAATGCTATGACACTGAGGCCACATGGATATGTATCCAAGCAAAAAGGCGCTACCTCAAAGGATCACAGAACCAGTTTCATGGTTGCCTCTTTTAAAATTTTGGTGCGGTTACAATATAATTTTAATATTAAAACTAGGTAATCATAAATTAGTTTAAGATCCAAAATGTGCTAATCCTCTTCTATCTTCATTCAGTATCTGAGAAAGAGCTAGGAAAGCAAGCTTACCATATAATCAAGCGTGGACAGTAGCAGTGTCCACTGCCTGAGTCTGAAAGCTGCTTTTGAGTGACTAAGGTCCCTGTATGTGAAATCTGGTTGTTAGTAGCAACTTTTGTTAGCAGCATACAGTCTAAGCTAAATGTATTAACCCCTGAAATGAGATTTGACCTAAAATCAGCAAATGACATTTATAAATTTATAAACATTTATAAAAAAAATTCTTAGCTGCTATTAATTGAGCTACTTATAAACATCTCTGTTCTGAGGCAAGAAGTCTTGAGGGTAGATGCCCAGTGGAGTGTTTGTTGGTAGCTCGATATCCACCCTATTCAGGAGCCTCCACACTGCTTTCCACAGTGGTTGTACAAGTTTGAGGGTTCCTTAATCGCTGCATCCACACCAGCTTCTATTGTTGGATTTTTTAATGATTGCAATTCTGACTGGAGTAAGGTAGAATCTCATTGTTGTTTTGATTTGAATTTCCCTGATTGAGGATGATGAACATTTTCTTAACTGAGAATAGGCCATTTGTGTTTCCTCCTCTGAATTCCTGTTGAGTTCAGTGCCCCATTTTGTGAGAGGGCTGTTTGATATTTAATTTTTTGAGTTCTTTTTAAATTCTAGAGATTACACCTCTGCTGATGGCTGGCAAAAATTATCTCCTAGTCTGATGGTGGTCTCTTGGCTCTGAGTTTGGTATGTTTCTCTAAGCAGAGGCTTTTTAGCTTGATGAGATCCCATTGGTAAAGTGATTGTTTTACTTCTAGGCTACTGGAGATTTGTTCAGGAAGTTTTTTCCCATGCCTATCTCATGGAGAATTCCATCTATTTTTTCTCCTGGGTTTTCATGTTTTCCAGTCTTATATTGAGGTCTTTGGCCTATTTAGAGTTGATTTTTGTGCATGGTGAGAGGAGTGGGTCTAGTGTCCTTTATTTTTACAAGAATTTATCCAATTTGTCCAGCACCATTTGTTGAAGATGTTATCTTTTTGCCATTAAACATGGTTGGCACTTTTGTCAAAGATCTAGGAGTTATAGTTGTACTAAGAGCAGGGTATTCAATTCTGCTCCATTGGTCTGTCTGTTTTTATGCCAATACCATGCTGTTCTTGTTACTATGGCTCTGTAGTATATTAGTATATGCTTAGATCAGGAGTGGTGGTAACTCCTGAGGAGCTTTTTTTTTTTTTAATGAGGATAAATTTGGCTATCTGGAGCCTTCTGCCATTCCAAATAAATTTTGAGATTATTTTATCTATGTCTATAAAAGTAAATCTGGAATTTTTATAACCATTTCATTGAATCTGTATATTGCTTTTGGAAGTGTAGTCATTTTCACAATATTAATTCTACCTATCCAGGAGCATGGAAGATATTTCCATCTTTTTATGTCCTCCTCAATATCCTTTTACATTTTTATGCTTTCATCATAATATGTTTTGCATCCTTGGCTAGTGTTATTCCAAGATGTTTGATTTTTTTAAAACATTTTATTTAGTTATTGATGTGAGAGAGTATTATGAGAGAGAGGTAGATGCCAGGGCCTCCAACCATTAAAAACTCCAGACATATTCACCACCTTGTGCATCTGGCTTTACATAGGTACTAGGGAATAGAACTCAGGTCCTTCTGCTTTGCAGGCAAACACCTTAATTGCTAAGCTATCTCTCCAGCCTGTGTTTGATATTTTCAGGCTATTGAAAACAGGACAGTCTCGCTTATTTCTTTTTGTGTATGTATGCCATTTGCATACAGGAAGGCTTATAATTTCTGTGTGTTAATTTTGTATCCTGCTAATTTACTGAAGGAGTTTATCACCTTCAGGAGCTTACTGATAATATCCTTTGGGTCTGTTATGTATAGGAGTATGTCATCTGCAAAAAGGGATAGTTTTATTTCTTCCTTTCCAAATTGTATCACTTTTTGTGTTTCTCCTGTCTTATTGCTTGGGCTTTCAAGAACTATGTTGAGGAGCAGTGGAAAGAGTGGACACCCCTGTCTTGTTCCTGATTTTAGTGGGAACTCCTTAAATCTTTCCTCATTGAGTGTGATTTGGGCTTTAGGAGATTTGTATATGACCTATATTATGTTGTGGTACAGGCCTCTATTCCAAGTCTCTCCAGTGTTTTGATTATGAAGTGATGTTCAAATTTGTTGAAGGCCTTTTCTGCATAAATTGAGATGAACATGTGGTTCTTGTGGTTAAGTTTATTAATGTGGTGAATTACATTAATTGACTTCTGTATGTTGAACCATCCCTGCATCCTTGGGATGAAGCCTACCTGGTCAAGTTGGATAATGCTTTTGATGTGTTGTTGGATTTGGTTTGCAAGGAATTTGTTCAAAACTTTTGCATCTATGTTCATCAGGGATATAGGTCTAAATTTTTCCTTTCTTGTTCTATTTTTTTCTATTTTTGGTCTTACAGTGATGATAGCTTCATAGAAGGAGTTTGGAAGCAATCCCTGTTCTCCTATTTCACAAAAAGCTTCAGGAAGAATGGTTTCAGTTCAGTGATGAAGGTTTGGTAGAATTTGGCTGAGAATCCATGCAGTCCTGGACTTTTCTTTTTGGGGAGGTTTTGATTACATTTTCAATCTCAGTGGATGTGTTAGGTTTATTTAGGAGCTTTATCTTCTCTGCATTTAGTTTTGGTAGGTGGTAGGTATTCAGGAATTTGGCCTATTTCTTCTAGGTTCTCCAATTTAGTGGAGTAGAGGTTTTGGAAGTAAGATCTTATGATTCTTCCAATATCACTTGTCTGGAATGACCTCTCACTTTCATTTCTAAATTTGTTGATTTGGGCCTTCTCGTCTATTCCATTTATGTAGATTGGTGAAGGGTTTGTCAATCTAATTTATTTTTACAAAGAACCAGATCTTTGTTTCATCTTTTTTATTTAGTTTTTGGTTTTAGTTTCCATTTCATTGATCTCAGCTCTGATCTTATATATATATTTTTTTTGTCTTTTGCTCCTAGGGTTGGATTGTTCAAGTTTTTCCAGTGTTTTTAGGTGGGTGATTAAGTTATTGATTTGAGATCTCTCTATCTTTGTTATGAAGGCATTTAGTGCAATGAATATTCCCCTTAGGACTATCTCCATTGTGTCCCATAAGTTTTGGTATGTTGTGTCTTCGATATTATTTACTTTAAGAAATTTTCCAATTTCCTTTTTGATTTCCTGAACAACCCACTCGTTTAATAGTGTATTGTTCAGTTGTCAATAGTTGGCGTGTTTTCTTTTGTTCCTCCCATCATTAATTTCCAGTTTTAACATGTTATGGTCTGATGTGATGCAGGGGACTATTTCAATGTTCTTGAATTCATTGAGCCATGTTTTATGTTCTAATAAAAGAGCTCTGTTTGATTATTGTTTTTTGTTATATTTTTGTTCAAAGTCTCCATCTCTCTGTTAGGCTCAAATTTCCAGTCTAGTTTTGTTTTTGTTAATGTTTCTTGGAATTTGTTCTTGAATTTGGTTATGTCCTCATTAAACTTGATCAGCAAATTGTCAAGTTCCTTCCATTTTTGGTTTACTCTCAATTCTCTTAATGCACTTTTGAAGTTCCTCTGATTTTTCTCAATTAAGTTGAGTCTGTTGGTCTGTTGATGAGGCTTGTGTTGTTGAGTTTCACTTCATTTATGTCTATTTACAGTTTTCAGCTCAGCCAATATCTTGGTCAAGGTATCTTTGAAGTTATGACCTGTGGTTATTTTACTCTCATTTTGGGACTGTACTTCTGTGTTTGTTCCATATTTTCAGTGGCAACTTCCATTTTGTGACTAGGGGACCTTTGTGGGGGAATTTTAGCTTTTTTTTTTTTTTTGCATTGGGGAGTGTTCTGATATCTGGGTAAAGATCCAATTTTCTCAGTGAGGTCCAATGTAGGCCCCATAGGGTATTCACTGAGTGTTCTGTTCTGGGTTCCAGTTGGATTGGAATAGCATTGCAACACTACAGGTATGTGAACTACAGGGTTACAGGTATGGTAGCATTTTGAGACTCCAGTCTCAAAATGTGTGTAAGGTGTTTTGAAGGTCACAGAACTTCTCTAGCTGTAGTCACCACTGTATCTTCCCACTGTGGCTCAGGCAGGTCTTGGGTGGCCCTACTTGTTTCCTTTACCCTGCTATATTCCAACTGAGTGGATGGTCAAGATCACCCTGATACCTTCTTGGCAAATACCTTCCAGAGAGCTTTTGCTCCCTGCTTAGGTTTAGAACAAGCCTCCCTGAAGGTGCTGGATGAAAGTTTCAGGTGGTGGAGGTTGTTCAGGGAGGGGAGACTATGGGTGTGGGTAGGGCTGAGTTGGAGGTCTCCTGCTGGCCAGGTGGGTCTTTCTAGCCTGCCTGCCTGGCCTGGAGGAGGCGGCATGGCTGAGCTGGGGGTGGGTCTCTTGTAATTATTTTATGTGTTATAGTTTTATAATTTGAACTGTTTAATTTGATTGTAAATCTCAGAAGATGTGTCCAGATCCCTACATTGTACAAAAAAGTGAAGCAAATGAAAAAGAAGCCTTAATCAATAAAACAGTTGTCTGATAATTAAGATTAAATTTCTTTTGAAAGAGATAATCATGTGCAATATAAGTTAATCTCCAAGGAAACCAACATTCTAAGAACATCAATAGAAAATAGATCACTTTAAAATACAAGAAAAATTAGAAGTTTTTCTTTTACAAAACAACATTTGGGGATGCCGCTTTCAGCCAAGATGGAGTTTGAGAGTTAATTTTTCCCTCAAGGCAAAAAAAAAAAAAAAAAAAATAAGCAGGACTAAATTTATGGAGAGGTGACTTCAGACCACAGGCTAGTTAGTCCTAGGTGAAGAGACAGAGATGGGTGAGAAGAATCTACATTCTGCCCGCTGCCTAGAGTGTGCTTCCAGACTGTAGTGCAGAAGGAATGAGGCAGAACCCGGAATGTTCCCAGAATCTATGAAGCAAGACTGGACATGCAGAAAAGCCAAGACAGTTATAGTTCACAGGGTCCAGTATCAGAAAGGGGAGAGCGCAAAAGAGGATGAAACAATGAAGAGATAAAGATCCAGAGGAAAACCACAGAGAATCTCCAGCAGGCACGTGGAAGTCTTCAGTTCATTATGATTATTAATTGCATGTATGTAAACAACTCCTCTCCTCTCCTCTCCTCTCTTCTCCTCTCCTCAGTAATGGCGTACAGGAAACTATAAGCTAAATGTTTTTCTTTTTATACCCACCCCCCAAAAAAAAACCCTGAAAAGCAAACCTCTAAAGAGTCAAGAAATTTCACATAATTCACTGAAACCTAAAGGAAATCAAATAAGTCTCTCACTGTTGGGCATCCAATGTAAAATTACAAAGAATTGAAAGACTGAGAGACAATGCTTATAATTAGGAGTTATAATGAGTCAGTAAAAATATACTCAACAATGATTCAGGTAACAGCACTACAAGAAAACCAGATGAGGTATTATAATTAAGTAGAGAAATGAAGGATATGATAGTTACTGTTGTTGTGGCAAAGGACTTGACAGAAAAAAACTAAAGGAGACACATGTTTATTTTGGTTCGCAGCTGAAGAGAAGAAAGTCTGTCATGGCAGGGCAGACACAATGGCAGGAGTGTGAGAGAGCTGCTCATATCATGTTGTCCTCAGGAAGCAAAGACAGGTGAGGGCTTGTGCTCAGCTTGCTTTCTCATTTCTTTTTCCTTCACAGTGGGACCTCGCCCATCGGGTGGTGTTGCTCACATGTAGGGTGAATGTCCTCTCTTCAGTTACACCTTGCTGGAAGCATCCTCACAGAAACACCTCAGGTGTGTCCTAGGTGACTGTCAATGCAGTCAAGTTGACAGTGAAGAGGAACCATCTCAGAAGATTTATAAATGATTGGGAACCAATATCTAGACATAAAAATAATGTTTGTAATTTGAGAAAAATTCCTTAGAAGATTTACTTTATGGGCAAGATTTATAATAAGCACACTTCAATCTGTCTAGCTCACTGAATGCATTTCGGAAAGAAATAGAATGTATGAAGCAACTCTTTATAGGATTGTGGTTTGTTGTACCTTAGGGACTTTTGTTTGCCACATCCTTCATCCACTGGTAACATGTCCATGTGTCTGTTACATCTCAAAAAGGAGTCACACACATGTACCAAACATTGCACGGACTAGTTTCTCTAAAATTTACTTCTGAGCTGTATGCACATGGCTCTTATTCTAAATAACACACCAACAACTTGCATTACTGAAGAGATAGATACTGTTTAGGTTCCTGAATGGCTACTGGGGATCAACTTCACCAGCACGTCTATAGAACACCACATACATTGTCGAAACAACTGACTGTTTCCTGATCAAGCAGTAAACACCAATAACACCACTGTGGAGAGACATCTTTGGAGTTGGTGAGGGAGAGGAGACACAGAGTATAACTGGTGAGAATACAACCAGTTTGCAATACATTCACATACTAAAGTCCTCAATAAGATAGTTTAAAAAACTGAACTAATGGATCAATACTACTAACAAGGCATGTTGAGATGTGCAAAGTGAAATCCCATAAGTGCATGAATTATAAAGAATATCAAGATATACCAAAAGTTTTAAACAAGACTGAGAACATCTCATAACATCAGATTCAAAATTTCCAGATATGATGTAACATTTGGAGAAAATGGAAATCTCAACTAGCATGAGTGAATGTCAGCACTGAAAAGATGAATGTTGGAATTATTTCTAACACATTAAAATAATATAAAAATTGTGTAGCAAGCAAATCTAAACATTCCTGAAACAAATCTAAAATTGATACTACTCATCATAAATATATCAAAAATAAAAGATATACCCTGCATTGCATGGAGCCTTTCAGCAACTCCACTGAGGAGGGCCCTCAATGGAATGCAGCCAGGAGGATGGATAGAGAGGTACCAACACATGAATTTTAAATATAAAGTTTCTACTTATTAAAAATAAATAAATTTTAAAAATCCACAAAAATGGAAATAAAACAAATTAACTTGCTGGATACATTTTTATTCTGGTCAAGTATTGTATATTTATTTTATCAAATATTTTAATGTTGACAAAAACTCAATACTCATTGATTCAAAATGTAGTGAACTGAAATAAAATAAATAAAAGATATAAATTTTATAACTAAATATAAATTTTTAAAAAGTTATTTATGTTAATAATTAGAAACACTGTATGGAGGAGTCTCATGTTGTTGTCCCCATTTCCTTCTCCCTGCCCCCAACCTACAAGAGGGGGTGGAGAAAATGTAAGAACCATGATGGGAGAATATTCAGAGC
>PVHP010003827.1:19388-75669 GCA_004024765.1 Zapus hudsonius
AATGTCTCTGGATATTCTCCCCCACCATGGCTCTTACATTCTTTCCGCCCCCTCTTCCGCTCAGTTCCCTGAGTCATAGTGGGTGAATTTTAAGTTTGCTTTATTGTTGAGATCTTAACTATCTCTGGATCTTTGCCCTGGGTCGTGATGAGTATTGTTGGTGTCTGTTTCCATTGACCTTTCATGGGTTATCAGACTTGCTGTGGTGATTGGTCTCCTGTTTGTATCCTCAGTTTCTGGTAGGTTTCATTTGGGCCCTTTATGAATGCTTGATGTGGTTTGTCTCCTGCCAGGATGTCAGCCATCATCCAATGTCTTGGTGGAATTGAGTTATCCCTGGCTCTCTCACTACCTTCTGAAAAATATGAACAGAATCTCCGTAGCAGAGTGAGATCAATGTAGGTTAAATGAGATAACATTGCTATTTTGGCTAGCTCCTAATGGGTATAGCCTGTCTGTAGCTCTCTGGAAGTGAGAATTTCCCCTAGGAACCCAAGATCTTGGTCCTTATAGGATTTTGCCATGGATCCCAGTTCCAGTTAAGGGTTCCTTGTCACTAAGTGGATCTCTTAGCCAATCAATAAGCCATTGATTACCCTCCTCAGTTTAGTGCCACTATTTCAAAGATGAGCATTTCTTGACTTGCAGCTGTGTGTCCAGCATTCTTGTGATAAATGTCTATCTTGTATATCTGTGGTCTCTGCTTTCTCCAAATATCATTGAATAATTTCCCCTGGCAGCTCATGCAACACCTTCCAGTGCTACACATGCTACCATTTGGGAGCTGGTTACCATTCTGGATCTAGCAGGATTTCCTGGTGTTGTTTGATGACACTCTGTGATTTCTTCAGCAACAGGGTCTTACCTTAGGTCTGGGGCAGGTATTCAAGAGCTTTGACAGAAGTCTGTCATATTTTGGGGATCTCAAGGGTCTCTTTGATCAACATCTCAATGGGGAAGGAACCAATAACTGGGACAGGGAGATGCAGGCTTGAGCAATTATTCTTGAGGTTAGGCTTCCTCCCATTCCATTCAAGGCCCCTCATACCAGGCGGTGCCCACAGCTTCCTCAGGAGTTTACTGTATGAAAGCTGGGGTTTTATTGTGTCCTTCATTATTAGTTTAGTTTTCTGTATGATTTCCCCCCACCCTCCTATTCCCCCCCCAATTCTTTCCATTCCCTTTTACTGTCTCTGTTCACTGACAGATTTTCTTAATGTTCTGGTTTTACATGGTTAGGACCCACGTATGAGGGAGAAAATGTGGTGTTTGGCTCTCTGTTCTTGTGTGTGGTTGCTAAGAATGATCTGCTCCAAGTCCATCCATTTTTCTTTAAATTTCATTATGTCATTTTTCCTTTCAGCTGCATAGAATTTGATAGTGTATATGTACCACAACTTTGATATCCATTTATCCAGTGATGGGCATTAGAGTTGACTCCAATTCTTGGCTGTTATGAATTGAGCTGCTGTAAACATGAATGAGCAAATGTTTCTGTTCTTCCACAAGGAAACTTGGGGGTAGATGCCCAGTGGAGGGATAGCTGGGTCTGCTGGTAGCAGACCATCCTGTTCAGGAGCCTCCACACTGTTTTCCATAGTGGTTGTACAAGTTTACATTCCCACCAACAGTGAATGAGGGTCTCTTTTCCCCCACATCATCACCAAAATCTGTTGTTAGTATAGTTTTAATGATTGCCATTCTGACTGGAGTAACAGAGTTTCATTGTAGTTTTTATTTGCATTTCTCTGATTAATGACATTGACCATTTTTTTCAAATGGGAGTTAGCCATTTGTATTTCTTCTTCTGTGAATTCCCTTTTGAGGTCAGTTCCTCATTTAGTGAGAGGGTTGTTTAGTACTTTTTCATTTAATTCCTGTCCACATTGAGTATGATTTGGGCTTTAGGAGTTTGTATATTGCCTTAATTATGTTGAGGTATAGTACCTCTATTCCAAGTCTTTCAAGTGTGTATGTCATAGTATATGTGTCATCAGAGCTTTCAGAGGGAAGACTGGATGGATACTTTAAAAAATATAATTCAGAGTGTCTTCAAACTGAATTTGTGGCAAGACATAGATTTACAGATTAAAAATTGGAACTAATTCAAAAATAATTACACTCAAAGAAATATATGCTAATAAACATGTAAATTACAGGCAATACTGAAATTTAAAGACAGAGAAAAGTATGTGTTTGTGTTTCTCTGTGTGTGTTTTATTGAATTTCTTTTCAGAAATTATGGAATTTAGAAGAACTTTTCTCAAGAGCTGAATAAAAATCCATGTTTTACTTAGAATTCTATGAATAGTGGAAATGTCTTTTAAATGAGAGTTAAATAAGAATTAAATCAAAATAAAGACATTTTCAATGATAAAAATGTAAAAATGATCTTGGAAAAAGTTTGCAATATCAGGATCTAAGGACATGTAAAAGAAATAAAAAAAATGTTTGTATGAATATACACTTTATTCTTTCCTTTGTAGTTATTTTTAGTTTTGTTGGGTTATTAAAATTTTATATCATTTCTTTATGAATATTTTAATGTAATATATGCCATATAAAAGAGAACTACACCATGTAGGATAGAGGGCAAAGAAAGAAAAAAAACTCATTTGATGGTAAGAATTCCACATTCTGTTTATAATGATAAAGAATAGAACCTAAGTAAAATGCAACAAATATCAAATATAAATGTTAAAATACTTCAAGAACTTACCAAAATATTACAAAAAGAAATAGTAAAAGCTGACATGCCAAATGAAATGGAATGTTAAAACTGCCACATTAGGATGAGGTTTTAGCTCAATGGCATATACGTGTCTGGTGTGTGCCAGGCCCTGGGTCACTCACCAGCACTTCAAGTATCACAAACCAAAACCAAAAAAGCAAAACCCACATTCCAAGGAAGGTACAGGTAAAACACACACACACACACACACACACACACACACACACACACACACACACCCCAGAAGAATGAAAATTAGATAGATTGGGCAATAAACAACAAAAATGTCTTAAATCTGAAGCTAAAGATAATATGACTTATTAATTACAGATGTTTTAAACATTAACAGACACTAAAAATATGTGAATTTTTTAGGACTGCCTGTAAAAGTAAACAATGGAATTAATAGCTTATCAATGGAATTGTCTTATTTAAGTATGGAGGCTGGCATATTTCACTCTCTGTAGGTGAACATCAGCTAGCTGGAGACACATGCTCCAATGGTATCTTAGTTGTCCAATGCAAGAAGAGCCAGGAAACCAGGAATGATAATGAAGCACTTCCAGAGCAATTGCCTTGAAATTGGTATAGCAACACACACGTGTAAACCCAAAGCTTGGGAGGCTAAAGCATAAAAAATATAAAAGAGACCATGTCTAAAAAAATGTAAATATACAAATCAACCCAAAATTCCATCTGGCCTGAGAGCAAAGTCAGTGGTTTAAGTGTAGAGTTACAGGCTAGCTACCAAACATGGATAATGTGAGTGTGTATATGGAAGGTGCCCAGGCTTTTGACTATGTATGGTCCACATGTAAATAGTAACAGTCTGAAGCAAATACCATAACGCTCAAATAGAGAGCTAGCTACAATACAATCCTTGCAAGACGCTTAGGCACTATACTGTACGTAACACACTAATCTTCCAGAGAGAAAGCAAGGAGGCCCTGGACTTCAACTCTCTGTGAAGTTAGGCCGACCTGACAGACACATATAGAAGATTTCATGTGAAGCAGCACAATGCAGGCTCTGCATGTGCACACGGTATCTTCGCCCAGATAGGACATGTGTTGGTTTACAAAGCAAGTCTTCAACTATTTAAGATGAAATGGTACTCAATGTGTCTTCCGTCCATATTGTTATCAAGCTAGAAATCAATATTCAGAGGAATTTTAGAAAAATCACAAATACATGGAAATTAGACAACATTCTCTTAAATAACTAAGTCAAATAAGAAATTAAAGGAGAAAATTTAAAATGTTTAAAACAACTAAAATTTTCTCAGCCTGGCATGACCACGATTGGTTCAAGGACAGCCTGTATCTGCCTCTTTCTTGGTCTGAGTCAAATTAATGAATTAACTTATTAAGATTTATTGATAGAAAAGAAGAATGTTCTCAAAAATAAGCTGACATTATGCTTCATGTAACTAGAAAACAAGAATATGTCCAAAGTTTGCAGAATAAAGTGAATAAAATTATCACAGTCAAAATGTGTAAAATTAATAGAAAATATCAATTAAACAGTTATTCTTTGAAATGATAAACATAAATAACAATATGATTATGTATATTAACAATAAGAGAAATAAAAAGAAAAAGCCCACAGTTGTGGTGGTGGGTGGGTTCGTAATTCCAGGGCTAGATCTTGACACTGAAACTAATAAGCATTCGTGAAAGCTACTGAAGAAAATATAAATAGGAAGATGTCTTATCTTCATGGATTAGGAACATTATTGTGAGTCATTACTACTAACATTATCTACAAATTCATTTCAATCCCCCTCAGTATCCCAATCACATTTTCCAAATAAAAAGAAGAAAAAAATACCCTGAAATTCACTTGAAGCCATAAAATATTCTGAATAATCAAGGCAATCTTGAGCAAAAAGAACAAAGCTGGAGACGTAACTGTGCATAATGTCAAAATCCACTATGAAACTATAGAAACCCAAAGAGCATGTGGCTGGCCCCACAACAGACATATGGGCCAATGGGATAGAATAGAAAGCTCAGAAATAAATCCTCACATATACAGTCAAGTGACCTTTGAAAAGGTCAGGATTACAGAATCGGGAAAGGACAGTCTCTTAAATAAATGGTATTAGAAAAAAATGGATATTCATAAGCAGAAGAATGAAGGATGTCTGTGTCTAAAGCACTATACAAATTTAACTCAAAATATATTAAAGGCTTAGATGTAAGGCACAAAATTATAAAAACTATAAAATAAAGTAGAGAAGTTCTACAACATATGTCTTGGTGAAGTTTGTATTTTTTTAGTATGACCCCCAAAGCAGAGGAGATATAAAGAGAAATGGACATGCGGAATTGTATCCAACCATAAAGTTTCTGCATATTAAAAGAAATCAATAGAGTGAAGACACAACTTATGAAATAGGAGAAGGTATTGGCGAATGTATGTGAAGATGGTTCACATTCAAACTACATGAGGACTGTATATGACCCAATAGCAGAAAAGCTGGTGACCTGTTTTTTCTTTAAGTCAAAGGTTTTAATAGAAATTTATCTATTATTTATTTACTCACATAAAATGAAAATACCCCTCAGTAACAATATACTTGATTCAGGAGAACCTGGCTGAGGACTGGGCTATCCATGGTCCCCTACCACAAAGACTGATCCAGACGGCCCACGGAGGAGGATATCCATCTGACTGGGGATGGGGAGGGGGGCAATGGGGAATTGGGGATAACAACTCATGGTTGGCCCACTAAACAATGTAACTCATTATGGACAATAAAAAATTATTAAACCAAGGAAAATTTAAAAAAGAGTAAAATAAAAAAAAATGAAAATAAATCTGGCATGGAATAGTTGTAGAAACCTGATTTATAATGGCGAGAAATGGGAACATCACAAATGCTGTGCAACTGGTGAGAGGGTGAGCGCACTGAGCCATCTCGGGTCCTGGGAGTACACGCACCCGTGTACTATGCTAATGGAAAGGAGCTGCGCTCAAAATTCCATTTACTACGTGACACTCTGAAAATAAAGCTAAGGGACAAAAATGAGATCAGCGTGTCCCCGCCATGTCACTGCTTCTGACATAATACAACCGTCCACATCCTATTCCTGAAGCAGAATGTGCGCCTGTCTTCTGATCACCATGCACAGGGCTTGCGTTCCTCCCTGGCTGGTGCTAAAAGGTTAGCAATTGCATGTGCAATTCTAATGTGGCCAGCTCTTGGGAGATGCTCTAAGAAGGATGAAGGGTGTGCATGAAAACAAACTTATGGGGCTGGAGAGATGGCTCAGAGATGAATGCGTCTGCCTGCAAAGCCGAATGGCTGGGGTTCAATTCCCCAATACCTACATAAAGCCAGATGCACAGTAGCACATGCATCTGGAATTCATTTGCAGCAGCTGGAAGCCCTGACCTGCCCATTCTCTGTCTCCCTATCTCTCTCTCTGTGTCTCTCTCTTCTTTATATCTCTCTCTGCTTGCAAATAAATAGGTAAGATATTTTTAAAAAATTACAGATGCCAGAGAATAGTGGAGACAGGGTTCCCTTGGTCTTCCAGTGGGACTTAGTAACAGAGTTCTCCACTCAGCATTTGAGCACAGAGTCTCAAACAAACCTTGGATCTGAGATCTCAGCTGTGATTCCGAAGGCTATCTGCTACTACTATGCTAACTTCTTCATTCTGAAAAAGGTGGAATATGCCAGTTTTCAATCAAATCCATGTGTCATGAGAACATTTCATCGTTACTAATGAAAAAAATTCTTTTTATCCATTATTCTAATTAAGATGGCCCTTGTGTTGACTGTAACTACTGAGTGACCAGGTGAAGCTTCTAGTACTTCTAGTAGCAGAGAATCGTGTTGGCCTGTGAAACTGTATCGAAGAGTGGCCATGCCTGGGCTGTATACCCCCCTTTAGGATTCTTCATCAAGAGTGGATTAGCCCCTTGTTTCCAAAAGGGCCCAGTGGAAAATCCAAAAGCCCAGACAGACCATATTCCTGATGAAGCTTGAATATCTAAACTTGCTTGACTAAAAACAAGACAAGAAATTTTCTCAAATACTCTTAAGTATTAGTCAAGCAAGTTTAGGAAAACCATAGTATGAATTAAAAGGCAATAGTAAATATTACATCATATGAATTATTTATAAAAAAATTTCAGGCACTCTAAAGGGATGAAGAAAAAGAGAAAATAAAGTGAAACAGAATGTCCAATACAAAATATATAAGAACCCCTAGATAATTTGGATCTAACTGATCTTTTAGGGTGGGGGAGCAAATTCTTCAAAACTGAAAATATAAGTTTTGATAAGTAACATTCTAATTTCTAACTCTGTCCATGAGCCAAAATCTGTAGTCAGCTCTCACCAGTGCTCAAAATTTCACTTGATGATTTAAAAACTTCTTTGCTGTTTTTCAGGAGGTTGGGGTTGAGACAGGGTCTCTTTTTGTATATCAGGTTTGCCTCCAACTCTATCACTCTCCCACCACCCCCTGAATGCAGGAATTATAAGCATATGCTACCGTGCTCAGCTGTCATGAAATTTTTTATGACATGCTCCAAAATTCCTAGGAGAAATTTTTGAAAAAAAAAAGACTGTAATTTGAAATCACCTCGTTCTTAATACTGTGAATATACAAATGCTTATAATTCTTCTATATTATACCTATTAATCTTAGTTCACCTGGCAGTTGCTTTCACTGTTTTATATAATTTTGGCAAAGATCAGATTTGGTAAGTGATACCTCCCAACAGTTGTGGAATCCTCCCATGAATTCATGAACTGCTAGATGCCACGCCTCCTAGATCCCACTTTGGAAATGGACAGCCACAATGGTAACAGTGGAGCTGTTTCCACAAATTCAAGGATGAAGTCATTAACAAATTAATTTTGCATTTTCCCTCTGGCCTTTCTGTAGAATACAACAAGCACTTTGCTAATTCATTTAAACTTTACTCTAGCAGAGGTACCCATTAAATAGATTTTCTCTTTGTTTCACTGACAGGTTAACCTGCTTTGTCTTCATGTCTCAACTCCACTGACCCAAGATTGTAGCTACAGAGGGAATGACAGAGAGAAGGGGGGTGATGAGAACAAGACCAATCTACAACTGTACTTCACTGCTCACTGAGAGAACTTTGCAAGCTCAACTCTTGGTTGCAGTTGTGATGATTCATGTTATGGGTTTCAATTTAAGTCCATTTTGTGCAACATTGCTACCACCAGACATAGTCTACAATAAGAATATTATCTCTCCTAGGTATTTAATAAGACACAAAATAAAATAAACCATCAATCCATATTTAAAATTCAAAGCAATTTCTAAATTTAATATATAATGATTTTAGATGGACATATTTTTAATAAGTATCAAAATATTTTAAGTATAATTTAAAGGCTGTATAGCCTAAACTAATATTTTGAGTTATTATTATACTATATAGTAAAAATGTATTTGTAATGTACTTTGAAAATAAACTAATATATTCAACATTTAATTGTATATTTCAACATAGCTAACAGAAAGGATCTTGACTATCCTGAGTAAAAAGAAATAATAAATGTTTGAAGAAGGGGCTGTTCCACTTAACATCATCTAGTCACCATTGCATATATGATTTGAAATTTACAATGCACCATGTAAATTACTATATAACAATTACAAATTAAGAAAAGGTTTGAAATGTATAGAATAATTATGGTGAAAAGTCAATTTTCTTTACTTTTTGAATCAAACATACAACTTTTTTCAATCAAGAAGTACTATTTCTAAAGATTATATTTTATTGAATGCATGAAGTAGGTTCTAATTCTGACATTAAATAGAAGAAAAAGTTTGAAGTTAACCTGAGGGGTATAAATATTATTTCTATGCCATGATTATTATACTTAACCAAGTTGTTCCTTTTTGAAAATTTCCAGTAACATTGTAACTGAAATAGCATCCTTTTTTTTCCTGGTCAGCCATCAGATCATGAATAGAGAATGATCAACATTCCTTCCCAGCTACGATGACTTCTAGGACTGGCACAAAGTGTTAGTAAGCACCATGACAACTGGGACACATCAGAACTAAATCCAGAACAGGGCCTGGACCAACCACCTGCCCTGGGCACATGGCATCACCTCTGCTACTCTCCCCTTTTCCTGCTGTCCTGAGTTTTTACAGCTTCAGAGTCATAGTGAAAACACTTGTCCAACCTGTCAGGGCCTCTAGCCAGAAGTCACTGGTTCTCTTTAAGTCCATCAACTTCAGGATCTCACAGATACAACCTCAATGAAGGATGAAGTCTTTCAAAAAAGGAGGGACCAACCTGTGGAGAAAGCGAAAATTGATAAACTCTGGCTTGGTGAAAGTGCATCCTTAGTGACAGTGAAACCAACTGTGTTCAAGACAGGTCTTCTGTCATTCCTTTTCATTAGGTGACTTTTAACTTAACCATATGGACTGCATCAAACATGAAAGGTACAATCAAACACAAATGTTTTATTCACATCTTGCTAAGTTGACGATCACTGTTATGGATTCTCAGTGCTTCCTTTTCACCCACACTTGGTCTCTCTTTGAAATCATCATCACTTGGGTTGAGCAGAATGGAAAAGTGAGTTCCTTAGCTGCTGACATATTTCATTTATTTAATTCCCGAGGTTAGCAAAAATGCACCATTTTCAGTGTGAATGTTTTTAACTATTTTGGGTCTTCAAAATACATGAAATTCTTTCTTTGTTCCTTGTTTCATTTGTTGAACTATGTGATAATCCTGAGAAAAGAACTGTTTCTTTTATATTCAGAAAAACAGTAGATAAGAGCCCTGTATTTCTTCAGCAGTATTTCTGTGGTATGTCATTGCAGTATTCCTTGCTTTCCAGTATTCTTGTAATGTTAATGCCAGTAGTTTAATTTCTAGAAGAAATGCATATTTGATTTTAGTTTATTGACGTTGAAAAGTATGTTTGCTGTTCTTAAGTTTTATGTTCTAGGACTTTAATTGGCCAGTCAAATGAACATGAATGATCAACTAGAAAATGCCTTGGTAGAGAGAGAGTGCTACCATGACAGCCTGGCCATGCCGATTAGGTTGCCTGCAGAAACGAACGGAGGCAGGTGGAGAATCAACATTATCTTTGCACAAATCAGTTGCCAGTGGCCAGTGTTTGTGATTGCAGACGTCAACTGCCAGTGTTGGAGAAGCTGTGGACATCTGCCAATGCCCAGCCTGAGTATGCTCAGGCTCTCCATGACATTCCTGTCCTACGATCATTTGTGTGTGTGTGTGTGTGTGTGTGTGTGCAAAGACATGGCTTGCTGTTGGCATGTCCAATGACATAAGTGGTAAAGTCTTAAGTCCACTTCTTACAACAGCTATTTTGATAAAATTTTCAATGCAACATTGTGTAAAAATACCAGTTCAGATGCCAAGCCTCTAAGCTTTAGCCAAGAATGATGTTCGAAAGCCAGTCAGAAGTTTGTCTGATCAGACTATATCCAAATGATGAAGATGGTGCTTGTCATAATCAGACACAGATATGGGAAGAAGGGATTTATTGAAACTACAGATCCAGAGGAAGTTTCATAATGGTGAAAGAGGCTGGCCCCTTTTCATAGGTCCAAGCAGAAAGAGAGAGAGAGAGAGAAAATGAGAAAGAGAGAGAGAACAAGAAAGAGAGAGAGGGGAAAGAGAGAGGGGAGAGAGAGAGAAAGAGAGAGAGAGAGAGAGAGAGAGAGAGAGAGAGAGAGAGAAAAGCCATCAACAGTGCCATACATACATACACACCAGTAAACAGGCAGGGGAGAGAGATAAATTTCCTTCCCCTTTATATAGCCTTAGAGTATGGTCTTGCAACCATTTCCCATACTTATTGAATTCCCGAGTCTCTGGAATTTCCTTTCTGCACTGTCCACCCAGGAAGGGATCTTTGTTTCTAGCTAACATGACTTCCTGAATCAACCAAGCTTCCTTCCTCTCTTTAATTCAGAGGAAATAAGCTACACAACACTCAAGATTACTATGGATTGCTAACCCATCAAGTTGACAACAAAACTTAACCACCACAGTGCTAGATAAATTTGTAAATGGGACACAGGTTAAAGTTACCTTGTCTTTATCTTTATTTCAAGCTGATTTCTAGTTCTCAAGCCCAGTGAGAGGAAGAGCTTTAAAATTCTTAGCCCAAGGAAATATAATGTCATTTACTAATAATGAACACTTGAAAAGAAAATCTAGTTTTGGCAGAAAAGAAAATTCCCCTAAAAGATAAAGCCAGCATTCAGCTAATATTCTAGGATATATTCAAGAGTTTACTAGTATGTTTAGCTTAATCAGATCTCAATAAACTAATTAATTCTTGGTATAAAAGTTGGGCATTATTATCTTCAACCAACCCAACCAAGAAAAATCCCAGATACTATAAGCCAAAATATTAATGAAAATTTGATTGTTTCTGACTACAGATGAGGGGGCTATGGGCAAAATAAGTTAACTCCTCTGTGATAGAGCCACAATTTTTAGTTTTTCTCTTCTGACTTTTTATTCCCAATCCACAAGCAATACTTTCCTCTAAAAAAAATCATGGAGACCAAGCAATCTGTTTCATCTCCAAATAAGGCCTGCACCAAGGGACTTTGTATTTTAAACTGTTGTAACAGGGGAGGTAAAGGCTTACTAATTCCAGCTGAGTTGACTCATTGGCTGGCCAAAAGCCAACCATGGACAAGCAATAATTCCATAAAACAGACACAGAGGCTCCAAGAGATTCCTCTCCCTTTGAGGGTGGGTGGGATCTAACACCTCTCCTCTAATAAATGGCAGATGAGATAGATAATGCTAATGTAACTGAGTTATATAAAACCCATGGAGCTTGTCTTGTATCCTCTCTCTACTATAGTTCAGATTTCAAATTCCCCATACGAATCATTTATTAACGACTTGGTTCTCAGCCCATGGTTTCACTGAAAGATGGGGTTATTGAGGCATGTTCTTGAAGAAGTGGTTAATCCCAAAACATGTCCTGTCTTCCATTGACCATGCCGTACGTGGCTTTGTCCCTCCACATGCTTTCACCAGGATGTGCTATCTTGCCTCAGGCATAAAAACAATGAAGCTCATCTGTTATTGACTAGAAACTATGAAACTGTGAACTGAAGTAATTACTTTTCTCTTTATAAATTATTTCACAATATTTGCTATAGTAATGGAAAGCTAGCTCTCTCTCTTTCTCTTTCCTTCTTCTCCCCTTTCTTCTCTCCCTTTTTCCCTCTCTCCTGATCAGCTTTCTCATTGTGGGACTTATAACATGAGGATGAAAATATCAGGGTAATAGCCTGTAAGCATCCCCAACTAAGAGCTTGTAGCAGGTTTCTTGGGTCTGCTGAACCTGGAGATGATCATTTCACTAACAGGAAGTCAGCTGCAGCCTTTTAAAGGGCCACACCATGGAGTTACAAGGCATCGAGATTTTGACCCCCAGAAATGGTGTGAGGAAGACTGCTCTTATCAACAGCTTTTGAGCTAAATTTTGAGGCAACTTGTTACATAGTTAGTAGAGAGCTAAAACAACTTAATCCCAATGACAAACTCTAAGGAGCACAGTTTTTGCTTCCATATTTCCTGGTCACCTGGTTGATTCCTTGGGTAGCAAACCCTCTTCTCTACCTGACTTGGAAATCTAAGTTCCTTAAGACTGTCCTCAGTTTTCTTTTTACTCTGGTATTAGGTGATCCTTTTTGCCTGATGACCTTGAGTGCATTTAGAGGTTATGAACTTCTACAGGGCTTCTCTACCTTGGTATTAGATAATTCTTTCATGCGGGGGGCTGTGAAGTGCATAGTAGGATTCATAGTAGCATCCTTGGACTGTATCTTCTAGATACTGGAAATACTGGCCTCTCTTCTAGTTGTGACAAAACATGCAAACAGGCCAAGTACCCTTAGGGAGAGGAGAATATGAACAAGGGTGAAAACAGAAGGTTTGTATCTACAGATATATATATAGTCTCCTATCTAAGGATTACTGAAGATCGGCTCTTGTACAAGATAAACTTATAGACATCTCACTTTGCATTAACAGATTTGAATTCATAACCTCTGTCTTTTCTCCAGCTCTTGCTGGGTCCTGGTTACCTCAAGGATTTCCTATCTCATTCGATGCTTATATCTGCTGTCATTTGTTCAATAGACACAAGTCTCACCTCTGACTCAGAGCCTCACTACCTTTCTGACTTCATTGCTGACAACACTGCCATTTGGTAAATGACACTTGATTACTTTCTTGTTTTCAGAGCATCTCATGGACCTGTATCCTCCCTAATCAGGCTTCGCACTCACTTCTCCTGACTGATACAAGCTCTGCTGCTTCCTCTTAATTTTAACAATTATAAATCATCTGTCAAAGCTCAACAAAAGCATTGTTTCTTTGTGGAAGTGCTCCTTAATTGCCCATATTAGAGTTAGTTTCTGAGGTAGTTTGAATGTATGTCCCCCATAGGCTCAGGTGTTTTATTAAATCTTGTAATTTGGGTCTCCAGTCTCCTGCCTAGAGGAGGTATCACTGGAGGTGGATCTTGGGGTCCAGTCCTAAGGTGTGTGTGGGGGCAGATCTGACACCTTTCCAGCCCAAAGGTGTCAGAGACTATCCTGGGTGGTGGGGGAGAGAGGGTTCCACTTGTTGCCCATTTGTGCTTCTGGTTTTCAGGAGCTGTTTTGGGTGATCTCTCCACTTGGATGCTTGGAATTTTCCCACAACTATTAAAAATTCTCCCTGGATCTGTAAGCTTGAAATAAATTCCTTATTCTCCTAAACTGTGCCTGGTTTTGATGTTCATCCCAATAGTGTGTAGCTCTCTACAATAGTCTTCCAGTTACAGGTAGAATCTCTGTACACTTTCTAATAATCACAATCATATTTTAAACTCTAAATTTAGTATTCTCCCCATCAATGAAATTTAAGCTTAATTAATGAAGGTACAATGATCAATGTTTCTTCACCTCTTTATAACTTATACAAAAGTCAGTTCCTGGCAAACATTCATGAAATACTTAACCTTAAAAGTGAAAGTAAAGGCTTGAGGAGATGACTGGGCTGTTAAAGGTGCAATTGCACCAGCTGGCCAGGGGGGTGATGGATTCCTCAGTATCCATGTACAAAGTAGTGCATGTGTCTGTAGTTCCTTTGCAGCAGCAAGAGTCCCTGGTGCATCCATGCTCATAATCTACCACTCCTCTGATTGCAAACAAATATTATATTAAATAAACAAATGGCTACATGAACAATCAAGTTTGGAGATTTCTCAATAAGGCTTCATGAGATCTGGACTCCCTCCTTTAATATTTTCGCACTATTTTGTTATAGATTTCTATCTGGAAAATGGACACGGAACTTCAGGTATAAGTTCTACTATTTCTTCAAAAGACAAGGAACATGACTGAGCAATAAATCTTAAAACTGTTATTGGAGTTAATGAAGCAGCCCGTGAAACTGTACTTAACATGAATGGTAATATGCAAATGGAGTGAACTTTTATCCTGGTAAGTGTCAAAATACTTCAATTTTACATGCACAAATTAAAATGATTTTTGCAAGTAATTATCATAAAAACAACAGATATATTTGAGTACATTGAGAGATTTCTATGTGACTAAAAGTGACATGGCAATTAAAATGTAAGAAACCTGACATGGGTGTACTTGAGAAAATGTTGCTATCGTTACATTGAGAGAACTCTTGCAAGCTAATAAAAAGAATACGGTAAATCATATACTTGAAAGAAAGGATTCTACCAAAATACAAACATTTGTTAATAAAAAACTAAATTATTGCATAATAAAAAATTTTAAATAGCAAAGCATTAATGGAAACATGAAGATTTCATAATAAGGAACTAATTAAGTAACTGCATTTCTATAAACTAAAGTTCTATTTGGAAAATTATGTTAACAGTATGAATCAATATTTTCTGACTTAGAGGTATGTATATGTTTATAAAACATTACCACATATATGTTCCACATAATTATATGTATAAAATGATAAAATATGGATAGGATGGATATTATGGAAACTATAACATTTCCATTAAAATGTGTATAATGTTCATGTTATTCACAACAATAATTAATGTAGTAGTTATGCTTAGATGATAAAATTCTATTTAATTCTTGCTTTGGTTAGTTATTTTTATAATGCATATTTGCTTCTTTTTCTTACAAGGATAAAGTAGATAGGCTATTTGAAAAAAAATCCAGAAATCATCCTTAAAGATGTTCTTTTTTTCAGTAAAATTAATTTCAAGTATTTTATCTCTCTATTTGATATAAATATATTTGAAAATTTTTCTGCTACCATGTACTTTCCACTGCTCTTTCATAAACTTTCCCAATACTAGCTTTTAATACTTTAATTTTGCATTCTTTCTGCAACTATGAAGTTAGAGCTTGAAACCTTTCTCTAACTCATATATCACATTAGTATGGAAAATTGGAATATGCCTTACCATCCCAAATGAAAATTAAAGCCATATGCTAATTCTGTAATATGCCTTACCTAAATGTCTTGCAAAATCTTGTAACTTGAGTAATCTCGAGAAAAGAGGCAAACAGCATGAGCGCTTCTTTAATCTTTGCTGAGGACCATTCGGTAGGGACCTTGCCATCAACTGAAGATTTTTTTTTGTTTGCACAGGGGGCTTCTTTAAATCATAAATTGTCTTGTTTATCCCTGAATTTTGTTTTGGTTTTCTATTGGCTTGCAAATGAGCTGGCTTGCTTTGGTGGGTCAGAGGAAGACTGTTAGTTAAATCACCATTTTATCGTTCTTTTGCCACAAATTTTCCACTGAGCCCTAAGGGCCAAATTTAGAAATGCAGATAAAACAGATGTGCTCATAAAATGGAGTACATACCTGTGCTGCGTACCAAAGAAGACCACAAAGTTTCCCAGCGCATCCCACTCCGTGCTCCTCCTGCAGCCCCTCGTCTCCACAGGCAGGTGCCTCCTCATGTGGCACCGGCTGGCAGGCAGCTCTGCCTTTAAGGATGCTGCTTGCGAGGACTTTATAAATAAGCACAAGTTGCATATGTCAATTTCAAGTGAAATCATAACACAGAACAAAACATTCGTAAATTGATAGAAATTACAGAGCATCAAATGAGATACCGGAATTCTATCTCATTTGTATACTCGTCTCTCCTTGTCTATAAACATATGTTTGCACATGCTGCGTATTGATAGATTAACATATAAAATTACAACATTGCTTTTTCAACACTGTAGTTAAGGTTGTCTTCACGTTTATATTTCTGAGGTTTTATATCTGAACTATAAACATGTTCTGTGGGCTGAAACTTGGCAAAAATGTTCATCTTCCTTCTAGACTCAGGGGAAATTTCACAGGAAAGCTTCGACTTTTTAAACAAGAAATTTGATATGAACAAATCCTTATAATAAAACTTTCAGTACAGAAATTGATCAATTGATCAGTAAGTTCATTCAAGAAGTTCATTTTATTTCTATTTTTCTTTGCCTCCATATTTTACTATATTAGGTAGAGTGAATGATACTTGCAGCACAATGATAATTTATAAGAACTTATGATCATTTGACTAAAGACACATCCATCAATGAAAAGTCAAGTTAAACAATATTAAGAAATAAAGGCACTTTGGTGAAATAATTCAATATTGCATGTAACATTAAGTTAAAGATATTTTCCAGAGTGTACATTAATTATTTAACATAGTTAAAATAACTATTGAGATTATGACAGTATACATATACAATAAACAATTTAAAATATTATTTTGGAGAGAATGGGTTAATTGAATTTATCAAAGATGATAACAGTATGTTACAATTGAAAGAGTTCATTATTCTGCTTGAAATAAAATATCCAAAAGATTTATAACTTTCAGACAAAACTCAAAATTTTAGAGTTACCTTTGTTCATCTTTTGGTTTCCTATGTATATATTGACCTGCTGGCCATGGATGAGAATTATTTTAACTAAATTGTTTGTGTAGAACCTTCATTAATTCATTTGAAACATGTTTCTGGATGTTATATATTCATGTAATAGTAACATATTAAATACAAAGTGCATTTTTAAAAAAATCACATGATGTTTATTTAATAACTAAATATCTTTAAGTCACTTTCAAACACTTGGCATCAATTCTCAAGGATTTTTTTCTTTATTTTTTTTTTTAATTTTGGGAGTGAGAAAATGTGTGTTTTGTGAAATGTGGGAGGCATGTTTATTGTTAATTAACCGTGAAGCATATGGCATATATTTCTCTTATAACGCCCAACTTTAGAAACTCAGACCCAGACGTACATGGCTGAAATTCTTTGGAGGTTTGTACAATGACTTTGTAAAGTTTGTCATGGTACTCAGCTTTCTTTCTTTTTTTTTAATTGTCCATAGTGAGTTACATTATTTAATGGGCAGACAAAGAGTTGTTATCCCCAGTTCCCCAATGCCCCTCTTCCCCATCCCCAATCAGCTGGATACCCTCCCCCGTGGGCAGTCTGGATCAGTCCTTGGGGCTGGGGACCATGCCTAGGAGTCAGCCCAGTTCGGCCGGCCCTAGTGTGCTGTTACTGAGGGGGCCATGTCTCTGGATCTTCTCCCCCACCGGGCTCTTAATGTGTTTAGTTTCAACTATATAAATACACATGCAGTTTTATCAGAGCATGCAGCATGAAATAAACAAGAAGTTCCCGAAGCTTGAAGCACTCAGTTGACTTATCCCTGCGGCCCTGTTCCCTACTCAGCCTGGGATTTGCGCTGTGGCATGGGCGGCACTCACTGCCTGGAGTCTACAGTGTGTGTGACTGCGCTGAGTCTCCATCCTTCCCTGATGTGGAAACACAGACTCTGCATCTCACTGCCCAGTGGGCAATGCTCTCTGTCATCACTCCCTGGGGCCTGAACAAGGAGCCCTTCCTTCAGGAGAGGAAGTAGTTTGCACTAGGGAGAAGCAACTGCAGCAGAGCAGGGCAGAAAGCCCACCTGATTTCACAAATGAAAGTATTTCCAAAAGAGAGTTAGTTCAATCAATCAAATAAGTGACAATGATCCCCACTTCCTCATTTTAATGGGGATAATTCAATCTCTTGAGGGCCAGGACTGATTGACCAAACCATGGAATGGATCCCTTGCTCTTTCTCTTTAACCTGATTCACCTGTGTTCTACCTGCAGACATAAGGGTTCCTGACACTTGGGTATTTGGCTTGCAGGGATGAAACCAGCTGTCTCCCGGGCTCTCAGGCCCTTGAGTTCAGACTGAGTATATCACCACCTTTTTGTGTTCACAGAGAGCAGATAATGGGACTTCTCAGGCTCCATACACAAGTGAGTCAATCCCCAAAACAAATCCTCTCTTATATCTTAATGTCTTTATAACTCTGTGTGTATTATCTATCCTCTAACTACCTACCCATCATCTACCTATCTAACCATCTACCTCTTTATGTATCATCAGTGTATTAGTTTATATTTATTATTCATTTATGCACTTACATATATCTGTCATCTATCTAGTGCCTATTATCTATTTATGTACCTTCTATCAATTATCTACCTATCATCTACCTATTAATCATTTGTATACATGTTCCATATACCATCTACTAATTGGTTATCTATTAATGTACCACCGATCTAATCTACATGTCTGTATCCGTGTGATGATTAAATTTGGTTGTCAACTAGACCAGTTAGCAATCCACAGTAATCTTGAGTGTTGTTCAGCACATTTCCTCGAAATTGAAGAGAGAAAGGAGGCTCAGGGGATTCAGGAAGTCATGTTAGGTAGAAACAACATCCCTTCCTGGGAGGGCAATGAAGGAAGGAAATTCCAGTGACTCAGGAGTTCAACATGCCTGGAAAAGGGTTGCAAGACTCCCCTATATAAGGGGAAGGAAATCTCTCTCTCTTCCTTCCCCCTGCCTGTTTTCTGGTGTGTGTGTGTGTGTGTGTGTGTGTGTGTGTGTGTGTGTTGGTGGTGATGGCCTCTCTCTCTCTCTCTTTCTCTCTCTCTCTCTCTCTCTCTCTCTCTCTCTCTCTCTCTCTCTCTCTCTCTCTCTTGGCCTGTGAAAGGGGGCTAGCCCCTTCACCATTATGGAACTTCCCCTGGATCTGTAACTTCATTAAATTCTTTCCCTCATAACTGTGCCTGTTTTGAAGGTTCATCCCAGCAGTGTGTGGCTGACTGCAACAATCTGTTTACTATATGTTCATCTCTTACCTGTCTATAATCTCTCTCTCTATATATATATATATATATACATATATCATCATTCATCTATGATGTATCTTATCTCCTATTGGTCCTGCTCTTCTGGAGATTCTGAGTAGCATGGTTATTCTACAGTATGTATGACAGAACAGAAAGAACTGCACTCATAAAATTGTTTTGTATTTCCTCTAGCCAGATGTTGGATACAGTTATAAATTAAATCCATTGGACTCATGGTGGTGACTACCTCACTTATTTATGAATATCATGTCAGGCACACTATGTATGTGTGAAGATGTTATATCAACATTTCTTTAAAATATTTGTCTATAACTTGATGCACAGTGTGGGATTGTCCCTAATATGGAAGACATTACTGGAAAATATTCCAGTGTTTTTCTCCATCTCTTCTTTGTACAAGTGTTCTGTTAATAGCAAATTAGTCTACTTGCCACGTCTCCCATCTTGAGTTTACAAATGGCATTTGCTTAGACTAATGATTCCTTTTTTTCTGGCCCATGTAAACTCATAAAAGCTGCACAGAGTTGGGCTGGAGAGAAGGCTTAGCAGTTACAATCACTTGGATGCAAAGACTGAAGGTCTGGGTTAGATTCCCCAGCACCCTAATAAAGACAAATGCCCAAGAGAAGGTCTGGGTATACCCATTCCTTCTCTTTATCTCCTCTTTCTGCTTACAAATGAATAATATTTTTTAAAAGGTTCACAAAGTGCTTATGAAGGGACATTTAGACAAAGAGTTCTGCTACAACAACAAGGACATCTAGTCCTTCCCACAACTCAGTATAACAGCTGCTTGTTTGAACTGAACACCAACGGAACTTGACTGAGGTAGTCCAAGTTGTCTTGCTGCTTGTGTGAACTGAATGCTGACAGAACACTTCTGAGATAGCCCAGGTTTTACTGAGTCAAGAGTGCAACTCACAGCAAACTGGAAGATACCTGGTAAGTATCCATCCAGGACAGGGCCTGATGTTAGCTATTCTGTGGTCTCTTCCTTCCCCAGATCCAGGAAGAAGTCCTCATCACCCAACAGAGGTACACTCCAGATCCTAGCAGAGAAAAGAAGAATGTGTTTTTAAAGGAACTTTAGATGCCTTATAATAAATCTGGACATGCTTAAAAATCCCAGAGGAATTTTAAAAAGTCTGGATGTGTTTTCTCAAATAACTATTTAAAGCATATTAGAGTTTTTAAATTGCACTGGGGACTTTTCAAAGCATATCAGGACAAAACAGTAGAGTATAGGCCCCAATATGCTAATTAATAGCTAGCTAGACCCCTGAAATAAACCTGCAACACTCCATTAATCAGGCAGTAATTGAATTGGCACGATGCTTTTGTGCAAACTACATGATAATTGAAAAACCAAACCTGGAAGCGAGGAGGGTAGAGTTCGCCATGACAACATCTAACAGGACATCTTATTTGCACTTGGCAGTGGGCAGTTGGCCACTGTCAGGAGGTTTTGTCCAGGGAGAACTCCAGCTGCTCTCTGAGCCGAGTGACTTCATCTCCCTTGTGATGGTCTTTTAGGTGTGTGGTATCCAGCGGCCAGAAGCATAACCCCACGGAAACACAAGTAATGGCTGATATGCTTTTCTCGGTTACCTAAAGACATCTGCCAATTAATGTGATTATAAAATAATAGTGAGGAACAGATGTTTCATTTGCTAATTTTATATCTGACTGTTCAAAAGCTGACTACCTGGGGATTTCACTAGCAAATAGTACTTTGCTTATGAACAAAGTAGTAATGCATGCATGTTTCACATGCAGCTGATGCAGTACAATCCTGAATGTTGGTTGCCTATGGTAAGCAGTGAGTGAGAGGGAGGCTGATTGCTTTGCAATGAGGAGGAGAGGAGGAATGATGAAACCTCCCTTGCTGCAAACTAAACATTAAGCATATTGCTTCCCCAGAAGGGCTATTGTAAGAGAGCGTTGCCTGTCAGACAGTGATGATGAAATGGGGGGACAGATGTGGATAGAAAAAGAACGAACATGAGTTACGCATGTACAACTTAAAAGCCTATTAGTTTCAATAACTTGAGGACCTTTTTCTGCATTGGCAGCTCCCTACATACACAAATGAAGAGGAAGAAACATGGAATCAGGAAGAAAGAGTTGCCACTGTTGCAGGCAGCTAAAGAGAATGAATCTTGGTAGAAATATAGAAATAATTAATTAATATAAATGTTCTAAACCTAGGTCACCATTGTTATCCCCGACGGGAAGTGAGTACAGAATTCCACTCACAGGTCTTCAGGCTCTTTCAGAATCTTCTTCAAATAGTGTGTACCATTGTCCCTTGCCTGGCTCTGTGGAAAGACCTCAGCTCAGGATGTGAGCTAGTTATTTGTTATTAAGTGAACAGCTAAACATGGGTTTTCATTATGAAAATTAGAACTGGTTTGGGTACTAGACATGCCATAAATATGCCTGTGCTCTGATTCACTTATGTGTCCAGAGACATGTACATTACAGTGAAACTCAGCATCCATTTTATAAAAATAAAACTTTGGCTTCTTTTTCTTTATTTTTTTTTAATCTTACACACACACATACACATTCACACACACACATACATATATGATTTAAAGAAACCCAAAGTCAAGCACATCTAGAAAATAGCCTGTTTCAAAACTTTAGCCCTCCCAAGCTTCAGAGAAGGTGGGAAACATGATGATTGGACTCCTTGTAGGCAGTAAGTGGTGTCCTGTGTGCTCATTCTTGTGTTGAGATTTTAGGGAATTTTAGGGGATGTCTTAGAACCTAGAGCTGACTGGGGGAACTCTTTCTTTGAAACAGGATGTCCACTGAGCCAGGCAACCTTCATGTCTGCACAGCCTCTCGCTTGGATTGGACTTAAGTTTTAGTGAATGTATTTAACTTGTCCAACCACCCATGCACTATGAATACTCCACCAATGACCATAAGTGCAGAACATGACATGTACACCATCACTCATATGTCTCTTCTCAGTAAAACTATATATAGAACATGACCTTGATAACTGCTTTATTAATTTGGGGATCTTTGTACAATTTTGTGCTTGGTGTGTGTGTGTGTGTGTGTGTGTGTGTGTGTGTGTGTGTGCCTGTGTACTGTGGTGCACATACTGAGGTCAGAGCGCAACCTCAGGGTGTCAGTCTTCATCCTCCTCATGTGTGAGGCAGGGTCCTTCTTGCTGAAGCTGTTGCTCTTTCTGTCACTGTGCATGAATGCCAGGCAAGCTTCCCTATGAGCTTCAGGATTCTCCAGACTCCATGCATTACTTGATTCATCGTTACATGGGTTTGGGGGCTCCAAACCCTGGTCTTTCACAGCAAGTGCATTGACCATTAAACAATGGTCAAAGCCCTGACTTTATTTCATCAACGTAATGTGTTCCATTGTGAAGTCATGTGATTCTGTGTAGGATCTTGATTTGGTTTGCTTGTCACCTTTGGGACAGACTTTGGACATCCCTTTTGATTCTCTTAGATGCTATGGCTGTTCCCAGGCAATGTGCAGAGCCCATATATATATGGAAATAAACCAATTGCCAAGCTCAAATAAAAGAAAAATAAAGAAACTTTTAGCTCATTGCTTGCCAAAATTTTCCACATAGGGCTATAGAATAATAAATATTTTGGACCTAGCAAGCAAGGGTTTCTGATGTAGACACTCATTTTATTTGACATAGAATAAGACTATACATAGAAAAAGCCACAGGGCAGTAGTAGCTATGTACTATTAAACTATGAAAATACAAAACTGACAAAAAATAGTGAAAACAAAACACTATTCATTGACCCTGAAATGTGGGGTTTATAGTATCTTAGTTTAACATAAAAGAGAATTAATATGATTTTTATAAGTTTTCCCCATCATTTAAAATATGAAAATCTTCTTAGCTCTTGGGCCATAGGAAGATCAGCATGGAGCCAGCTCTCACCTGAGGCTAGAGCTTGTCCACCTTCCTCCAGATGCTATGGCAGCTACTAGCTTGAGGAGAATTGGTAGTTCTTGAAGGTTAGTTTCCAGGACTCTCCCTCTCACATAGATTCTGAATCTTCTGGAGTCATCTGCATTTTTGGACATCTTGCTGAAGTCTTCCTTAGGCTTTGACATCATTGGTCTTTGTAAAGGTTGTGATGGCTTTATTGCCTGATAAACCAGAAAATCACCTTAGTAGATTAATATGAAATATTTCTATATGCCCTAGCTTTCTTGTTGGGTATAACAGCTGATTTTTTAAATTTTACTTCCACAAATTGCTATTTCCCTGCCTATGTTCCATCCCACCCTGCTCCATGGTATTCTGTTCATTTCATCATTCCTACTCTCCTACCTAGGCAGCCAATTTTGGAGAGTGAAGAGAAAGACAAGTAAATATATTCTATATGCGTCATACATTTATATTCTAAAGATAAATGATTTCCTCTTTATAACTGTTTTAAATTAAAAAATAAATTGTACTGAAGGATATTTGTAATAGTTGGTCCTCTAAAAGCATTTGTGCTTTTAGAACCTAGCAGTTACTTATCTTTTGCTGAGAGAGAGAGAGATTATCTCTAGTCCTTCTGAGTGTACAACCTTGCTATGGCTTAGACTCTCAGGTGTCTCCAATAGGCTCATAGATACTCTGGTAGCCAGCCTGTGGCACTTATGGGAGGCAGTGGAACCTTTAGCCGGTAAGATCAAGCGGAAATAAATCAGGCTGCTGAGATGTACTCCTGTCACACTCCTTCCCATATCTCTGCTTCCTGGCGGAGGTGGACCAATTTCCTCATGACATGCTATCACTATGACCCCAAGCAACAGGGCCAGGAGTCGTGGACTGAAATCTCTGGAAACAAACAACAACAACAAAAAAAAACCTGGCTTCTTTTTGTACAATTCTTAACCCCCCATCCCATGAGTGTTCCAGAAAACCCACTGAGAAAGGCCCTCAGCAGATTGGGGTCAGGGAGGAGGGAAATGGGGTGCCATCACAAGACTTGTTCATGCAGTGTTCCTGAATATTAACAATAAATAAGCTCAAAAATGCAATATACAGCATAAGTAGAAATAAATTACCAATATAAGCAAAAATAATGATGAATCTCAGTAGTGTTCTGCTTAGCAATGTGTGTTCTGTGAGCTGTCACTCACTTGTCGGCGGAGGGACAGAAGCAAGCAGATGGATGGAGGCCAGGGCTGGAAGGAAGGATGGAGTCAAAAGATCACGAGACCTACTGGCAGTGACTAAATATTCCACGTTGTGATCATATTAATATTTACAAAACTGCACACATTTGTCAACCCTGAAAGCTGTGTTCTTGGAATGTGTGAGAGCTAATTTTACTTGAAATTGTGTTTCATTACAATTTTTAGTTCCAGTCATTGATGTTTGCCTCATGCTCAGATAATGCTTGGGCATCATAATTAAAGAAATAAAATGTCCCTTTAACTAAAATAAACCCAGTGTACAATCCTTAGCATAAAGATCTACATGTGAATTTAAGGGAGCCGGTGCTTTGACATCATCTAACAAGTGTGGACCAAAAGTAGAAACTTTAGTTTTGTTTGGGGAGTGACTGGAGTGAGTTAGCCTTGAGGAGAATTAAAAACTTTCTTCAAGAGACCAGAAAAATGCATTCTGGGTGTTGTAGTCAGCCACACGTCGCTGGGATGAATCTCCAAACCAGGCACAATTTTGGGGAGGAAAGTATTTATTGAAACTAACAGATCCAGGGGAAGTTAAGGAAAAAGGCTGGCCCCTTTACAGAAGCAAGCAGAGAGAGAGAGAGAGACAGCGCCTCCAGAAGCAAGCAAGCAAGCACACACTGTCACACTGTAATTCACAAAATGCAGAACTGCCAGGGCTGGAGAGATTGCTCAGTGGTTAAGGCACTTGCCTCCAGTGCCTAAGGCCCCGGGTTCAATTCCCCAGTACCCACCTAAGCCAGACTCTCTCCCTCTCCCTCTCCCTCCCTCTCTCTCTTTCTCTCTCTCTCTGCTTGAAAAAAAATGAATAAATAAAATATTTTTTAATGCAGAACTGCCAGACCTGGGGTTCTGGCTTTTCTTTTGCATATGTATCCCTAGAATTTTGCATCCAATTTAGAAAGGGTGTCATGACCCCAGGAGGCCAGGCCAAAGTGACACTTCCTCCAGCCAGAAGGCTGAGGACAATTTATAATTATAATAAATTCTATTGGGGGACATTTAATCAAAACTACCACACTGGGCTTACCAACTCAAATGGCCAAAACATCTCTGTTGTCATACACTACATCTTATCCTTTTGGGTTTTAACTGATTTTTGAAACATTTGGAAGACATGAGGTAGTCCGTTTTCTACTGTAGACCATTTAAAATTAAGTTAAACTAACTGCACAGGATGCAGGTGTGAAGTGGTCAGTTCCTATGAAGGATTTCTCACCAGACATGTTGGTACATATTTTGATAAATATTAATATATAGGTTAGCTCCTTGATACTACTACCTGGCTAATATTAGGTGAAACAAAGAATACCAGAACAGGAAACAGTCAGTACTTTATGCATGCATCAAAAGAAGGCAAGGCGTGTTGATTCATTCAAAAGACAAAGCATTCTGTCTAGTACTTATTCAATAGTTCAGTCCCATTAGGCATATGCAGGCTTCCACCAGCACAAAGAAACTCTATACTTACTTAGCGTTGACCTGTTCAAAAAATTTAGTAACACATCGAGGAATACTTTCTTGAGCTATCCTGTTTCTTCTAATCATCGTGCCTCCTTCACGGGAGAATTTCTAGTACTCAGCAACATATGGATGGAACATTTTTCAGCAATCATGTCAGAACAAAGTAATCATTTTCTCATTAGTCAATTATTCTTCAGAATCACACAGAACAGACAGATTCACTAAAACAATTTGCTTTAATAAACTCTATGCAATCAGATCTCAAATAATTCATGTTCAAATGGTTTATCTCAAAGACCACAGTATAGATAACAAAAGCAGTTTCTTGTTTTCCTAGTGCACTGACAAGTAGTGTTCTCAGGAAATCCAGTTAGAGAAGAAAAAACAGTAGTTGGCTGTGGGAAGGGAGGAATGCTTAAAGAGAGAGAGACAGAGAGAGGGAGAGAGAGAGAGAGAGAGAGAGAGAGAGAGAGAGAGAGAGAGACACCATCTACTTACATCAGAGATGCTGGAAGATCGTTTTGTCCTGTACAAGGTTTGTTACAGGTCTTCCACTTTCTAGAAGACAGTAGATAAGCAGTATGACTAAAGACATGTGAGTGAGCGCTCTGACCCATAGGGGCCTTTTATATGGGTTCCCTACATAGGTTGGGAAATGTAAATTATCTGAAAATGTAACTGTATTCACTCATTCAGCTACTAGATTCTAATGTAGTTCACCAAAACCAAGTTTCATTTCTTATTGTGGTTGATTTCTTGGGAGTCTTGCAGTTTCTAACTTCTGGGCTTCAAAACTTAGAATGTATACCATTGGCGTCGGGCTTCCTGAGGCAATTCCAAGGCACCATATGCTCGTCAGTAAAGTGCCAGCATAGTCTAAATCAATGGAGCAAAGCCCTTGGACGGACACTTTAATACCTTGCTCCCGTTATCAAAGTAACATTTGAACCATTACAAGACAAAAGCTTAAATGCTAGTCTTTTATCTGCCAGTTAGTTGCAAAAATTTAAATTCAAATTTTCTGAACCTGTTTTGTTTCCTGTCAAACATGGTCTTCTGCTGCAAACTTCTCCATTTCTTTATGTGTCATAGTGCTATTTTGCATATTTTTTAAAAGAAAAGAAAGGCTGAATCTCAATGTCAAAGGAACAATAATGAAATCAGTTGTCCTTTCAGTTTAAATCTGCTGACTCTTAACTAGGAAAGTCACCCAAGAGCCACACGATAGTGTAAATATGCAAAACTTTGCCTAATTATTTAAATGATGTCATATCCCTAGGCTGTTTATTTCATTATTGATAGGACTCCTGTACTTCTGCTAACTTTTTAGGAAACTTTCTTGCCCGTGCCATTAAACCTAAACTTCATATTTAAGCCATTAATGACTGTCACCACAGTTCTCCACTAGGTAGATTTGGGATGACAGCTGTCACTGCAGCAGGGTGCATTTTTTATAATGGTTTTATAATTCACCCTTTGAGATGAGGATTTGGACACCTGATACCAGCCTGTGATATTTCTCCCTGTAATTTCCAGAGTGACTAGAACTCAATAGCAGCCTCCTGGCCTCACGGGTCTAATGCCAAGTGGTTCATAAGCGACATTGCTGGGAAGTGAAAACCACACTCGGGTTTTATTTTTTCTAGCATGTGGCCGTCACTTTAATTTGCTGGACCGGTTGGAGGTGGGGGCAGGCTGGCTGTCCTTTCAAAGGAGAGTAGAGGGGTGCTCTTTCTGTCACCCATTTCACGTTGGCAATATTTAGGAGGCATCCACCAGAGCTCGGTAAGTCAACAAATTTGAAAATTTGTGTTGATAAATATTGCTAAAAAGAGAAATATATTCAGCAGTATCATGATGCTTAATTTAGAATCCAGAATAACCTTTAAGATTTCAGCCTTTACCTATGGGCAACATGGGCAAGCAACGAGGGATAACAACAAAGATGGATTTCAATGTTTATCATCACCGCATCGTGGAGCCTTCCCTGACCTCCTGCCGCAAGGAGGAAGAGCCGGCTCCTCTCGTCACTTTGTTCTGAGACAGGGTCATGGTAGCTAGACTGGCCTGGAACTGGTGATCCTCCTGCCCCATCTTCCACCTGCCCATCTTCTTCCTTTGGCATTTGTGTCAACACAGCTTTGGCCTTTTAAAGAACAGTAGATGTCCACAGGATTCTGGGAAATCTCCGTTCTCAGCCTCGACTGAAATATCTCCTGTCTCTCTCCCTGGCTTCTTCCGTCAGAACACACATCCTGCTGCTCCTTTAAGGCTCTGAAAGCATCCTGTACATCTTGGATGGCTGGAACTGATGAGGAAATAGTCTATGTTGTTACATCTAGGAAGCGGTCTGCAGGACTCTGAGTTCATAATTTTCATGCATCCAGGATCTAATAGAAGATACACTCTTGCTTATAAAGCAAGTCCAATTTTATGTGAGGGCTATGTGGAGCCCACGTTCAACACCTACAAGATATTGCTAGATTCAAATGAAGGAAAATAAACTGAGCTGGATAGAAGAGGCGTGCTAAAGTTTTCTAAACAAAAGGAGAAAGGAAAATAAACAAAAATAAAATTACGCTCAACGGATACTCAGAAACTAGCCATGTTTTTCAAAGGCAAAAGCCTCACACCATTTCACAGTTACATTCCGGAGCGGCTTCTCTAACCACAGAGCAGGATTTGAAATGACCCCAAGGTGGGAGGAAGTGCAGCTGATGTGGACACCTGGGAAACTGTCTTCCTTGTGTTTGGGAAAGAAGCATTGGATTGTTCCTGAGAGGCGAGTTTGAATCTTATGAATAAACACAAGCACTATATAACCAAAGCAGGACATAGAAATTAAAAATACTGACTTTTAATAGTGTGGTTTAAATTCCCCTTCTTTAAAATGCCTGGAATCAGACCTGATTCAGATTCTAGATTTGTTTGCGGATATTGAAATATTTGCATATGCATAATAATCCGCCTTAGGACGAGTCCCATGTCTAAGCACTAAGTTCACTTTTGTTTTGTATTACTTCTTATACAATGGCCTGCAGGAAATTCTATGCAATTTAGTGTGTCTGAATTTGGATTGTGACCTGTCACATGAGTTCAATGTAGAATTTTCCACTTATGATTTCATGTTGATGCTCAATAACTTTTGTGTTTTTAGAACATTTGAGATGTCAATTTTCTCTCAGATCAAAGATGCTCAGCTTGTCTGTAGTAATGACGTTCTGACTTTCTCTATGTCAAATTAGAGGGAATAAGAACAATCATAGCAGGATCTAAATGTGACCACTTTTGTTGTGCAGTGCCTTTCAGTGGAAATACTGCCAGCAGTAAAAATGTTAATGATTCCTTAATAAAAGTAAAATAAAATAAAATAAAGTTTGGGATATTAGAGGATCATTAGCAACATTTGGAGAAATATGATTAGAAATAGTACAATATGAATTGAATTTCTCCTTGAATTAATAATCTTAGAGAAAGCCGGGTGTGGTGGCACACGCCTTTAATCCCAGCACTCGGGAGGCAGAGGTAGGAGGATCACCATGAGTTCAAGGCCACCCTGAGACTACATAGTGAATTCCAGGTCAACCTGGACTAGAGCAAGACCCTACCTCGAAAAACCAAAAAAAAAAAAAATAATAATAATCTTAGAGAATAATAACATCATTAATCTGTGATATAAACTCATGAAGCACAAGGGAACATTGATTGTAGGGCTCCTTGTGGGGTTCTCCACAAAACATACTGAATTTCAATTTGAGCAACACCAAGTTAGGTTACCGAGTTCTCCTACCTATGAAGCAATGGTGCATCTCCTAAAGGCATGGACACCCTGGCTGCACGGGCTGTGGGACCATGGGTGGGGGACGGATCTCACCAGAACTTCAGTCTGTATTTTACATATGCTGGATAAGAATATACCTGTGGTGGCTTCAACTCATAGGCCTCATAGACTGAGGCTTTCTCTTTTTAGTATTATTATTAAGATTGAGGTTGTAACTTAAGCCTCCAGAAGGCAGAGTTGGGAGGAGGTATGTCTCTCTCTCTCTCTCTCTCTCTCTCTCTCTCTCTCTCTCTCTCTCTCTCTCTCCTCTCTCATGCATGCTGGAGTGAACCGGCTTCTTCAGCCATGATGGAACTTCTTTGGACTCTGCAAGCCTGAAATTGACCCTATCCTCTTCTGATATGTTTGAGTAGCATGCTGAAGGTAACTGCAGCAGTAGAACCAATGTGAAGGTAATGGGAACGGCACCCCTCGTAGTGCTGTGATGACAATTAACCTCGATATCATTTACAAGTGGTCTATAGACCCGTCTCTTCTTGGAGAGGTACCAATGTGAAAGGGTGACCTTTCTCCAGGGAAAGATGTAGCATTGATGTCAGATCTCTGATCCTAGTCTATGAAATCTTGGGTGAGTTTTGTAATTATAAGATTCCTTTGGCTAATGAGTCACTGAAGTCTGGAAGAGGAGATGAAGCTCTCATTTTCTGCTTGCGGATCCCGCAGTAGGTGCTGTGAGTTTGTTTGAATCCTGTGCCTGACAGGACAGGAGCCACAAGAGCCTGAACATTGTCTTGCTGCAAAAGCCTGCACTATGCAGACACAAAGCAATATACTCTTGATGAGATGGAGGTCAAGGGGGTTAATTTCCTTCCACAATCAAAAGGCCAAGGCCCAGCTGAGCTACAGACACTGACTTCCTCAAGAATGGTATGGCTTTCCCTGTAGACCTCCTATAACTGTCTCCAAGGACTAGCTGTTTTCATGTTATAAGCAGAAAAACAGAGGAATGGTGGATGTTGTGGTATTCTTTCTGTCAATGACACTTCTCTAGTTCTGTGAGATCATGAGGGGACATGGTCTTCATGGAGCTGTTGTCTTGCTCAGTAGTTAAGTGGGAGACACACCTATCTGACATCTCTTGCTCCTCCCATCTTTTTTGTTGTCTTTGCTGTTCCCTGAAGACACCTTCTTCAATGGGGCCTGAACACCTTGGTATTATGGTATTATATTATCTTATGGCATTATATGACCCCCTCATCAATGTAAAGTGCATTTCTTCCCCATGATGAAGACAAATGTGAGCTGCAGTTGATCGTTTTCCATTGCCTCACATCCATGGGGCACATGGTATCTGGCCTCAATGTTGGGTCATCTCATGTGGCTGCGACTTTGGAAAAGATGGTTTTCCTTGAGGGAAGACCTTTGCTAAGAAAGAGTACACAACTCAAGCAGTTACCTTTTCTCTTCCTCCCAGAAGGGAGACTTCCTCCACCTTCAGGGCGAGAAACAGGATTCCTGGAGGAGGACCACACAGTGTGGAGCCCTGCAGCTCTGAGCACTTTCATCTCTTAAAACAGTCTATGCTGGGGTCATTAGGCACTCTCTCCAACCAGTTCCTGGCTCCAGGGTTACTTTCTGCTGGCAGGGGGCTGTGATTCTCCCTCCACTTGTCTCTACAACTTCCAAAGTGAGGATCTGTCCACGACCTTAAATCCCTGAAGGAACGGTGAAGAGATAATTTTCACGTTGGAAGCCTCTTTTCTTCCTGCGACGACAGCAGTAAGTACTTCCAGGCACTTTAGTTGTCAGGCCAGAAACCACGAATCCATGCCTTGCTCTAAGCACTGTGACTTAGTGCCAAAATATTTAGATAGATTCATATAAACACCCGGCATTTGGCATGGTACACCATAAGAAAATTGTATTGATGAAACATGTCATTTATGAATCCTTTAATACTAAAGTTGAGAAATGTAGTAGAAAGCATGAAAAAAATTTTGAATGCATAGAAATATAAGAGATACAACTATAGCAAAATTTAACATACATAGTACAAGCCAAATTAAAAGGACAGAAACAAAATTGTTTGTATGATCATTGTGTAAACTGAAAGCTTCTGAGATTTGTTAAGTAATAGGTAAATATTTTTTTTTCTTGGAACAAAGAGCAAATTTTGTCAGGAATGCTCAAATACCCAGAAGCCACTGAGATACTTACAGCTTGTGACAATCCTTGGTCAGCACAGAACAGGAAGGTATCCACCCACTAGTTTGCTCTAATCTATTTTTATAACAAATTCAGAAATTCTCTCCAAGTCAAAATGTGCCTACTATATTTGAATATAAAAAAAAATGTCCTTTAGCAGCCCATGTGTTACGGTTTTAACTTCCAGCATATGCCTATGGGGAGGTGGTAGAAACTGAGGAACCGGCCCTGGTGGAAGTTCTTTAGGTCTCCATGGCATGACAAGGGCATGGTGAGACCATGTCTCTTCCCCTCTCTGAGTGGTGCAGCCTCACACTACCATTGAAACACACTGCCTCACCAGAGCCGCAAGAGCAATGAAGTCCATGGATTATTAACTGAAAATCTCCAAAACTGTGACCCAAAATAAACCTTTACTCTTCATAAATTGATCAGTTCAGGCATTTGTTATAGCAACAGTAAAACAGATGGTGCTATATAATACACGGCTTCAAAAAGAAGACATGGACATGCTCAGTTTCATTATTTCCACCAAAAAAAAAAAAAAAACAATCTCTGTCTCTCTATTATCATTCCCCCTTCCCTCCCTCCTTTCTTTCCCAGAACCTATTTACAGGAAGTCTAATTATGATGGATCTATGCCATGCTCTTCTTCATAAAGTATTTGACCCAACTACATTTATTGTGAGAAGAAAATTCAGTTCATGAAGACTGACTCACTGTTGAACTTCACGTGTTTTGTAAAGTGTACCTTAGAGCCAGCTCATATATTGATCTCCCAAAGTTCAGGGTCTCTAATGTGGGTAGGATTTCCTTCAACAATCCAGGGATGAGAGCACCCATTGTGTTGGTTTTCATCCTGTAGATGTGGAAGGGGGAAGCAGGGTTAAAGTTTGGTCAGGCTAGACTACGGCGCCAGCCAGATCAGGGATGCCAGCGATGCTGGATTAGAGAGAGAAGCCCAATATGCTGGGAGACCCAAGGTGATGAACAAAGCCGGACTGTAGGAAGCACTGCGGATTCCTGGCCTGGCAATCGTCTTCAAAACAAACACAGCACTAGAGACAATGAGGTGTTTGCTTTCCATTTTCTTCTGAATAGTAACTAGTTCTTTAACAGATAACTGCACTCAGTACCTCAACCAACTATATAGGCTTACTTCACTACCATTGTATTGACCCACTGTGCTTAGTCTGAGTAATTTTATGTGAACTTGGAACAGGCTGATATAATACACATGTCCTTTTCATTTTTTCTTTTTTATTTAACAAGTAATGCTATGATTTTTCTGGCTCATGCGCCAATGGTATAATTATTGACCCTGCTGGAATGGTCATTTTTTTCTGTAGCAATGTGTATAAAAGAACCAACTTTGCTAATTAAGGAGAAATTCTATCCATAAATTATCATTATTTTGTTTGTGCATTCTTACATGTCCAATCAGGCAATCAAATTCAATAGGCTAAATCTTTCATTTATGGGTACTTTATGGAGATTCACTGGTAAATTTCTAGATGTTTCATCATTTTTTTCCTCATTAGCTTAATCTCTTTCTCTCTAGAGGCCTGTGGTCTTTCCTAGGCTGGAGAGAGAAGTCATGGGTGCCAAAGAACACACTAGCACATTATGTTAGGGATTTCCTGCCTTTAAAACAATAGAACTCCATATGAACACTTGAAAAACTTTCTTATTTATTCTTACTAGTTATACGAATTATTGGATAAATATAACTTGAGAAAGCATTATGCTTATAATATTTGCTATTATAAACAAACATCGACATTTTAGTTTTAAAATTGTAAGCTAACGGATGTTTACATTCTTTTTACTCATTTCAAGCTATTTGTCTAAATACAAAAATCTGACAGTATGCATTGGAGTACAGGATGAGACTGTAAAAGAATCCTAAGGAAATTTCCTGCAACTGAAGAAGGACTGTGATCTAAAGAACTGTCTTTAATCTCTGAAAAATCCTAGTTTACAGGGTCCCAACGACAGGCCTTAGGCCTTTTCAGAATCCAAGCCTTCTGAAGTCTCTTTTATTAAGGCAGCAAAAGGAGATGAAATCAACCCAGAGAAGTGAGATCACACAGACTCACGAGTCTCTAAGGTTTTATTATACATAGCTGAATATCCATATCCCAGCTAACAACCCAACAATCTCCTTTTCCTCAAGTTTCCATGACATCCATGGCCATGGTACTAACTAGGGAAGCAGGGAGTAAACATGAGTATCCATCAGATCTTTGTAAACATGAGCACCTGACCCTAAGCATAATGAAATATAGGCCAGAATTCAATTCAATTTATTTTAAAATCCTGCCCATGTATTGAAACACAAATACCCTGTTGCCCTTGGTACAGTCAGCTTTCTCATTGCTGCAACAAAGAACCCTAAAAAAGCAGCTGATAGGAGGAAAAAGTTTATTTTCATTTACAGACTCGAGGGGAAGCTCCATGATGGCAGGGAAAACAATGGCTTGAGCAGAGGCTGGACATCACCTCTCCCTTAGCAGGTGGACAACAGTGGCAAGAAGGTGTGCAAACACTGTGAAAGAGAAGCTGGCTATAACACCCATAAGTGCGCCCCCCAAAAGAAACATCTCCAACAAGATTCTAACTCCACAACTGTCATCAGCTGGGGATCAAGTATTCAGAAACCAAGTTTACTGAGGACACCTGAATCAAACCATTACAGGTTTCATATGAACCTGCAGTGAAAGCCTCCAAATATTACATTATAAGTTCATTCTGAGACATGGGTCTCACTGTTGAATCCAAGTGCTCATGATTTTCTTGCCTCCTTAATGCTGGGATGTTAGACATGAGCCACTGTGCCTGGCTTCATCATCTATTTGAAGACACTGTAATCGGTGACTACTGAAAACGCAATGTTCCCATAGGTTCTGTCTCTATGAGGTCATTATTTTTAAAGTGTTAAGCTTAGCGTTATGGTGGTGTACATAAATCGTCCCTTAATAAGATAATTGAACAGAACAAAATACTTGCTTAAAATATAGACAGGATTCTAAGGATAAAGGGTCTCAAAGGAGATTATTAATGATGGAAAGTCAAGCCAGCTCTCGTGATTCATGGCAAAGATGGGCCCTGGGTACACCATGAGGCTCAGGGGAGTGTTGCAGGACAGTAGGTGACAGTCAGAGAAAGGTTGAGTGGGATACGGGGTCATCCTGGAATAAGAAAGACCCTGTGTGTTACAGGCCATTATTTCAGAAGGAGCATTTCCAGTAAGTCACTACTTTGAAGTCACATCAAAGTATTTATGGGGTCAGTGAGTCTCTATGACCAAATACACACAGGGAAAACAGTTTATAAACACAAAACTATGTTTATATCCCATTCTTTTGGGGATAAAATATATTCATAAAATGTCCAGGGCATCTGAGTGAAGAAAGCACAGAAATCATGATTAAAATTTACTAATGTTAGTCATGAATTTTCAGAATATGTTAGGGTCAATAGTAGGAATTTCTGAGACAATTATATATATGTATATGTATATGTATATATATATATATATATATATATATATATATATATATATATATAATCTTTTAAATTTTTCAAAACAAGACACCTTACCTCAAAAGAAGAGTATTGTTTGGGATGTGATGGTGAATTTGCAATCCTAGCCCAGACAAGAAGACCAGAGGAGCTACACAGGGAGCCCCTGTGTGAAAAATGATAAAAAAAAAAAACTACATTGAGAATTAAGAGCTTTTACCAAATCAGATAGATCCTTCTGTGTTTTCTCTGCTTCGTAGACTGAACTTTTACAAATGTCTTTCAGTAGAGAAGAAACTTAGAAACTCCCCACCTCCATCTCCATCCTTCCGAATCCCCCATCGCCTGACAGCAAATGGCTAAATCTACCTTCCTCTTCCAAATACTACCTTATCTTTCTTTTTGTGAAAAAATAAATGAAAGAATACCTCATTTGGTCAATAAATTACCTCTCTTTCTCTTTCAGCATTCTGCGGTCTCTTGCTGACCCTTTGTCCCTTAGTTCTTTGAAAATGTTCTGATATTTACCTAAACTTTTCTGCAATTTTCCTTTCATTTTTCACCTTTGCTTTTGGGATATATATTTTTACACTTGAGTTCCTTCTCTAATCTCCTCAGTTGCTGTGTATGTATGTTTTATATTTCACAGATTTCTCTCTCCTTCCCTGATTACTTTCTGTGCCTCCCTATGTATCCAGGTTGACCCTTATCCATTCTGGGTATATTTATTGGGATGTGACCTTATAACCCTTGGGCATACATTAATTTGTCACTGAATATTTTCTATTTCCCCTTTTTGGCCTTTGTAGGATCCCATTACTTCATTCTCCTGGATTGCTCCCAACACTTATCACACTTCTGCAAAAATGCTCCCTTCTGAAACCTAACAATTCCTTATTATGCAGCTGGACCCAAACCAGCCTCCTTTATATGGTTAGAAGCCCAATTTGCCCTGTGCTCTCTATGGAGATCACTGAACTTGGCATGGAGTGCCATTTTTTTCAGTGAATTTTTCTTAGACAGAAATTTAAATGATGCCATTTAAACAAGCTTAGTTTGCCTGCCCGTGGAGGGATTGTGTGGGTAGGTTCATCACCCTGTGTAATAGAACACGCTTCCCATTTGACCTGTGCACATGAGAAGTAGGCCCATCACCAGGATCACAGAGAACCTGCTTCCCAGTTTCTGGCAATGACTTCGGGCTCTTTGTCAGTTCCGGTGCATGTGGCTAGTTTCCCTAAACTTAATTTCCTGAAGGCATATAAGTTAGAAAATTAATTTTAATAGCAGATGATATGAAAATTTGATGATTAAAAATTACTTATATTTTTTGTATTTAAAAATAAAAATTTTGGGGCTGGGTAGATGGTTTTGTGGTTAAAGGTACTTGCTTGTAAAGCCTGACAGCCTGTGTTCCCTTTTTACTCATGTAAAGCCTGATGCATAAAAGTGATGCATACATCTGGAGCTCATTTGAAACAGAAGGACCCACCAGTGTGTTGATTCTCTCTGTCTCTATCTGTCTGTCTGTCATTCTGTCTGCCTCTCAAATCAATAAATTAAATTAATAGAAGTTTGGTTATCATGTGGGGCTGTTTTCTAGAAAGTCAACAGAGCTAATGCTTTCTCTCCCTCATCTCACTGCTGACACCCTGGTCATGCTTCTATCTACCTCCTCTTGATATATCAACTTCCTTCCATTCTTTAAAAAGAAAACAGGAAATCCCATTTTTGTCCAGGAGTCTTTCATGGATAGTGTGTTTCTCTTGTGGACTGTTGGCTCAGCAACAAATCCTCCTTCTACCCCAGGAGGGTAACAGTTCAATGTGTGTCACGCTCCACAGGCACAGGCTGTTTGCTTTATTGATATGTTTTCATTGCCATCAAACCAATTAATAGTTGATCATTTTATGAGACTGAAAACAAAGGAAGACCAGCTGATAACATAGTGCTGTGTCTTCCTCCTGTTGGCGTCTCATGGGCTGGGACTGCTCTGAGATGCACCAGGAAGGGCCTCTAGCCTGCATGGATAATGACAACCTGCTTCAGCTCCAGTCTGAACACTCACATGGCTCTACAGGCATCCTGTCCTACGTCATGGAATCCATGCGTCTCTGTGCACAATTTCTAGACCGGTCCTGAAGTGAGGGCGTGTTTGGAAATTGTCTACATAGTGAAAATTCCAGCATCAAGTTTCATAAATAAACATAAGCATAAACAAGTAGGTAGAAAAGACTTACATGATCACCAAGGATGAAAATGTAAACTTTTTAGAGTTTTATATAACTGTGGGATGAGTGTGAGTACCTCTGAACTTTTAAATGTTCTAATGCCCTACCTGCCTATTTAGAGATTCTGAGTGCTAATCGCATGAGGGACTCTCTGAACCACAACTCACTAACACTGAAGACATATCTTGAGCTCCAGCCAGAGCAGGTGGGAAGGCAGCTTTCCCAGGCTACAGTCATGATCTTTCTCACGTCTAAGACTCAGTGTCCAAAGTAGTCATCCTCAGGTAAGCACCTGTCCACATCAGCTCATGAGTTCATTGAAACCCAAAATGATAGACTTAGTCTGAGGCTTTCCACTCAGCAGGTCTGAAGAAGGCTGGTATTTTCATTGTCAATGGGTTCTAGAAGGATCTGTATAATCATAAGTCTCCAATGTTCCCATCACGGCAAAGAACCTCTCTTAGAATGATAGTGACAGTACAAGCATGATTATTACCGTGTTTAAACATTTTCTATGAAATATGAATTTACAGAAAGTTGCAAAGCTGAGAGAAAGGTGCTATGTGTGACCTATGCAATATGCTCTGATGCTTACATCCTACATAGCTATAACACAACCACGAAAACTCTGGGAATTGACATTAAAGAACAGTATATATGAAAGTGTGTCATTTTGTGTCATGTGAAGAGTCCACCTCAATCTAGAGACATTTCATCTCGTCAAATGTCTTTCTGGGTTACCGTAATATCACACCTCTGCTTGACTCCCTATCACACAAAGGCAGACACTCATCTGCAGTTTTGTCATGTTGAGATATTTTGAGATTTTCATTAAACTGAAGCATGCCGCGTGCAAACAAGTGGTATCTTTGCCCTTAGTGGCCCTCGGAGTTCTTCCATGTTGGGGAGTGTATGGGTGACTCATTCCATCTCATTGATGAGTAATATTTCCTGCCATGGTTTAACTAGTCCATTTACTTATTCACACGTTGAGAGACATTTTGTGTTGGTAAACTTTTTGGCTGTAAGGAACAAAGCAATTTATGAAGGATTTGGAGTAAGTTTTCATCTCTGGATACCCAGGAATCTAAATGCTGCCTCACATGGCAATTCTGTGTTCACCTTTGTAAGCAACTGTCAAGCTAATCTCTTAATGATCACCAAAATTCCCATTGGTAATATGCTAGAGAACTGTTGTAAGCTTCTTTGCCAGCATTTGTTGTCATCATTTTTACTGAAGACAATCTGCTATGTGTGTAGATAGTCACATCTGATTGTGTCTTCATTTCACATTGTTCTCATAGCTGGTGATTTGTGTGTCTTTTATCCTAATTTGCTACTCGTATCTGCTGTAGTGAAAGATCTCTTCATGGCTCTGCTAATTTTCTTAATGTATTGCTTATTTATCATTGGGTTTTAGGAATTCTTTATATCTTCCGGAGATAAATTTGTCCAGAGATGTGGTCTACAAATGATTTCTCTTAGATCATAACTTTTGTTTTTCTTCATAGAGTCTTCCACTGAATCATTTTAAGCTTTTTAAAGTATAAATTACTAATTATTCTTTTGTGCTTATGGTAATATATCAAAGAAATCTTTACCAAAATATAGGACCTGTAGATTCTACCTGATTTTCCCTAAATATTCTATGGTTTTCTTGTTATGCAGTTAGACGTACAATTTAATTTTAGTTAACTTGGGATCAGTGTAAGGTTTAGGATAATTTCTTTTTCTCATAAATTTCCAATTGCTCTTGCATCATTTGCTATAAAAAGAGAGAAGTAGACAAACAAAAAAGCATTCTTTTCCATTGGCTTCTGCATTTTGGTTTCAGTGGTTGGTCCCATTTTTTTGGGCTATTTCTGAGATCCCTGATTTGTCTCATTGGGTAGCTTTTGTGTATACTGAAGATATGGCCCAGTCTTGATTACTACAGCGAAGTATTAAGTTTTGATGATAAGTAAAACACACCCTCTTGCTTTATTTTTATTTATGAAAGGAATTAGAAACTGCTTATTCTAATTCCTTTTAATTCCTACGAAAGTTTAAAATAATCTCTCTTTTTTTGTATCTACAACACATATTTTCTGGGTTTTAAATCAGAGAGGCTTCAACTCTGCTGAGCAAGAGAAGTGGCAACATTACTGATCTGCATTTTCCCATCCATAACCAGGTCTTTCCAAATTGACTGCTTTTTTCAGCATGAACAAAGTTGCTACAAAGATCATATGGAGAGGTTTGTACTCTGGCATGTTTCAGTCTTCAAGTTTTGTACATTGGGCTTATTCCTACATTTGTTAGGAAGAGGATAATTGTGATTCACATTGTAATTTTTGCCCATGTATGTGGGGGGGCTGGGGGGTACATGTGTATATGCAGGTGCACCGGCATGAACGTGTATATGCCTGGGGAGGGGGTCAGAGAACAATCTAGAATATCACTCCTCTGGTATTCCATGCATTTCTTTTGGAGACAAGATCTCTTACTTACCTAAAACTTAACCAATTAGGCTAGGCTGGCCATCCAGCAAGCCCAGGAGACCCCACGACTCCGTCTCTCAGCACCAGGATCTCCTTGAGGAAAGCACTTTTCTGACTGAGCTCTCTCCCCAGCCTTGATATTATAGTTTTAATTTTTTCTGTTTACTTTGCTAAAATTAAAATTCACCATCAGCTTATTCATTTTGAACTTTTACTCATCCACTCTGTTGAATTCAAGTTTGACTAGTAGAGAAGTCTTTAAGATGATTTTATCCTTTCTATGGAAACCATAAATGCATTTTCCAAATAGATTTTCAGTTGTAGTTATCTTCTCATTGTGGGGACAAAAACACAACCAAAAAAGCTGATGGGAGAAAAGAGTTTATTTTGGTTTACAGTCTTGAGGGGGACGCTTCATGGTGGCAGGGAAAAGCATGGTGCCAGACAGAGTCTGAATATCACTTCTGCCATGGAAGGTGGAGACAGCAGCAAATGCAGACTGAGTTCTGGCAACAGGGAGCTGGGCTCTGACACCCCAATAACACACCTCCCAAACTGCCACCAGCTGAGGACCAAGAATTGAAAACCCATGTGTCATATTCAGTCACACTCCACTGGGATGAATCGCCAAACCAGGCACAGTTTTGGGAGGAAATCATTTATTAGAGTAACAGATCCAGGGGAAGTTTAATAATGAAGAAAAAGGCTGCCCCCCCTTCACAGATCCAAGCGGAGAGAAAAATTTACCCAGCACCTCCAGCCAGCTCACTTACTCCACTGGCAAACAGCAGAACCTCCAGACTTGAACTCTTTGCATACATATAGCTGGAATTTCACATCCACCTCAGAAATACCTTAGGGCTGGAGCCTATAAGGCCAGACCAAGGTGACTCCTCCTTCAGCCAGGCAGCTGGAAAAAAACAAACAAAAAAACCCTTTAATACACTTTTGATTCTATTGGGGGACTTTCAATCAAATTACCACACCATGCATTTATGGGCAACATATTATTCAAACAGTATTGTTTTATTTCATCATTACTGATCTGCATGCCATTTTTCCTTTTACCTTGTTGACTGAAAATCCAAGCACTGTATTGAATAGATGCTAAAAAGTGAGATTATTTGTGTTTTTCTTTTGAGCTTTCAAGAAAAATAGTCTACTTTGTAACTTAATAAATTTATGTCCATAGTATCATTCAGAATATTTTCTCTATTATTCTTTGACTCTCTACAGTGCATAGCTGTGCCCCTCTTTCATTCCTTGTTAGTAATTTGTGTTTTTTCCATTTTTTTGTCATTTTTATTGACTACTCTTCTTAAATATTAGCTTTCATTCCATTGACTTTTCTGTTTTCCTTCTCCTCTGTAATTATCAGTTATTTTCCTCATATGCTGTTATCTTGCTATTTCCTTTCTATTACTTGCCTCAGGCTATTTTTTTCTTTCAGTTTCTCAATATAGGGTTCAGATTATTCAGCTAAGGATTTCATTATTCCTAAAGTCAGTTTCCAGTACTATAACTTTCCCTCTGAGCACTGGATTAATTGTGCCCTGCAAATTTTATTTTGATTTGTTTCAGTAAAAAAATTCATTATAATACAGAAAAAAAAATACAACTCAGCTCCTATCAATAGCTAGTGGACCAAAGATCCCTTGTATATCTGCTAATATTCCTTTTTTCCTTCCATATTTATTGTAAATAATTAGATAAATTGTATGAGCAAGTCTTACATTGGTATTCCCACTTCCCTGTTCCCCCCCTGCTAGGGGCCTTCCTACATGGGCTGGCTGGATCAGTCCATAGGATAGAGAGTTATGGATTGTATAAGCGATTGCCAGATTTTTTTTCTCTTTCTCCCCACCAAGGCTTTTACAATCTTTCTGCCCCCTCTTTTGCTCAGGTTCCCGAGTCATGGTGAGTGAGTTTTATACCTGCTTTACTGTTGAGGTCTTAAAGAGTCTCTGGATTTCTGCTTTGGATTGTGTTGGGTATCCTCAGTATCTGTCTCCATTATCCTTTCACAGAATATCTGATTTCATATGAAGGTTGATCTCTTGCTCATCTCACTACTTCCTCAAAGGTTTTGTTTGGGCTCTATATCATAAGTTAGGGGTGCTTCATCTCCTGCCTGGGTGACAGTGACAGGTAATATCTCCCGTCCTGTTGGTGGGAATGGATTGTTCATGGTTCTCACTGGCTTTTGAAACATGCAAACAGAATCGCCAATGTAGATCAGTATAGGTTAAATGAGACATACTTTGTAAATCTGTTAAGATTCTAATGGGTATAGTCTTTTTGTAGATCTCTAGTTAGTGGGGATTTCCCTTTGGAGCCCAGGTTCTTGGTTTTAATATGGGATTGCCATAGATCCTAGTTCCAGTTAAGGGTTACCTGCCTCGGAGCGGATCTCTTAGTCAATTAACAAACCAATGATTACCCACCTAGGTTTAGTGCCACTATTGCACAGGTAAGCACTTCTTGGCATTACTGGTTTCTACTAGACTTCATCATTCTCATGGCATCATTTAGTGTTGTATATCAATGATCTCCGCTCAGAATATCTTTGGTCAATTTCCCCTGGCAGCTCCTGTAACGCTTTCCAGCACCACACATGCTACCATCTGGGGGCTGGATACCATTCTGGATTAAGTAGGGTCTCTTAGTGTTGTATGATGACAATCTGTGGTATCTTCAGTAAAAGGGTCTTGCCTTTTGCTGGGATGGGTATTCAAGAACTTTGACATAAGCCTGTCTAATTTTGGGGGACCTCATGGATCTCTTCGATCAGTGGGGAAAGCAACCAATGACTGGGACCAGGAGTTACAGTCCAGGGCCATTTGTCTTGGGGTTAGGCCATGTCCTGCCCTACTCAGGGCCTCTCTTGCCTGATGATGCCCCCAGCTTCCTAGATATGCTTCATTTTCATTTGTTTAACATACTTTAAAATTTGACGCTTGGTTATTCAGAAGTTGGTACTTTGTTTTCCACATGCTTTGTATTATGATTAGTGCTGTCCCTGTTATCTATCTGTTATTGCTTACTAGGTTCACTTGTAAAATGCACACTTTGTATGATTTCAACACCTTTCAATATATTGAGGTTTATTTTATAGCCTAAAGTATAGTCCTTTCATCATACATATTCTGCGAACACTTAATTAAATCTTACAGATAGCTGGTGCTTTTGAGTTCTATGTCATTGCTGATTGCTTGAGAAATGCTCTGTCACCTGTTGGGGGGTGTTAAATCACCAATAATAATTGTGCATTTGCCAATTTTTTTTTAACTTTTGAGTCTAATAATTTGTGCTACACATGTTTTTAAGCTTTGTTGTTTCACTTATGAACATTTATCATTAACCTGTATTCTTATTGAATTATTCTTAATATCATTATCTAATATTTCTCTCCATGTCTTTGTTCATTTACTTTGCCTTGAAATCTATTTCATTTGAAAGTATCCATCTTTGCAGTACCAGGGTTGGAATGAGAGGGGTAGGGAGAGGAGTGTTCAGTTAACTTGTGGTGAAGGGCTCCTTATTACTTCTATTACAGGCAGGGGCTCACTATCTTTAATTGGACCTCACTGATGCTATGGCAGTGTGGATTTGGGGAGCCTGGGGTTGTTAGTTATCCATCACTTCACTGTAGTAGGAGAAGCCTGTGTCTCCACTATGATCCTTGACCAGCCAACTGGGATGTGGATGACCTCCAGACTGCTTTCTTTCTGGGGTGTGGTGTGGTGGTGGGGAATGGAAGTATCAGCTTCCTACCCATCCTTCTCTGGCATTGCCAGGCAGGGTGATTGGTTCGCCTCACTAAGAACTCTCAGGAAGAATTCTAGGTACACACTAGGGTGCGGCATTGGTGACTACATGACAGCCCTATCTCAATGTGTACAAAAGCATAACAGTTAATATTTATTATTATTATTATTATTATTATTATTAGATCATTATCATAGTTTTGAGCTATTTTCTTTACCTTTTCTGTTTTTTGCACAGTCTTATGGAACCTAGGTTGAGCTTAAACATACTGAATATGACTTGCAACTCAACTGTCCCATCTCCATCTTCATAGTGCTAGAGTTAGAGCTGTGAGCCACCAAGCTCCTGGTTCTTTACAAGATTTCTTTGGCGCTCCTTTGGCACTAACTGGTTTTTGGTTTCTCCTAGGTGTTTCTTTACTCTCTCTCTGTCTCGTCCTTCTCTCTCTCTCTCTCTCTCTCTCTCTCTCTCTCTCTGTGTGTGTGTGTGTGTTTAAAATATCACAAAGAAAATCCAAATAACTCACCACTTTTTAAGTCCTCAATACTGTAGTTTGAATCTAAATTCTCAAATGTCTTCCACAGCTTATATTTGGAGTGGTTATGTGCTTACTTTGAAAGTTGTGGAGGCTTTAGGAGATGTGGCGAGGTGAGATTTAGATGCAATGTCCACTGTGATGTAGTCCCCCGTTCTCTGTTTCCTGGTTGGCCATGATGTGGACAAGCTTCCAGTGACAAAGAGGAAGCTGTTCCCTCCAGCATACCTTCCTTGCCTGATGAATTACAGCTCTCTAAATCTAGGAGCCAAGATCTATCTTTGCTCCCTGAAGCTATTTCTGTCAGGTCTTTTTGTCACACTGGTGCAAAGGTGATGAGTACACACTCAGCTATCCAAGGCCTCAGATCATATTCCTTCTCCTTTGTTGTCTTCCAATTCATGTTTTATAGTCAATGTCAGGATTTTTAGTTTTACCTAATCTGAAGAATAACAGAAAATATCTTAAACTGTAAAATTAATTATGTTTAAGTATTTTAGGTCTATGTGCTATTTTTTAACTGACATAACAATATACATATTTGGAGGATGACCTGTGATTGTTCAAAATATATGTACATTGTGAAAACTTCAAATCAGGGTAAACATATCTATTTCCCCAACTATTTATCTGTTCTTTGTGGTAAACACATTCACAGAATTTATAAGAAATGGAAAGAGGCTATAACTTAGTGATTTAAGAGTGCTTGCCTAGTAGACATAGGACCAGAGGTTTGATCCCTACCACCCCCACAAAACCTCTTAGAAGAATGGATTTTGAATGCAGTTGTAGAGTTTTAACACTTCAGGTGGCACATAGATCTTTTCACGTGCTGGATAATGGAAAATGGCCAAACAGGACCCCTCCACCTTTAATTTACTTTCCACAGTTTAATTCCCTGTCATCAACCATGGCAAGAAAATACCAAATAAAAAATGCCAGAAACAATTCACAGTTTTAACTTTTTTGGCCATGTATATGTGTGCTATGTGAGCATGGGCTCCATTGTGCATGGGCATAATGGAAGTCAGAGTTTGATGTCAAGTGACTTCAACTGTTGTCCACTTTATTGCTTGAGGCAGGGAACTCAAGAACTGACTAGAACAGCTGGCAAATAAGCTCCAGGGAACTACTTCTCTTTGCTTTCCCATCATTGAGATTCTTGAATGTGCCACTATACCCAAAATGGTATGAGGGTGCTTGGGATCTGAGCGTATGGGTGTATTGACCTTCTCAAGAATTCCACCTTGTTTGCTGCTGGGAAGACCAGATGACCTGGCCCATGGATTCAGCAACTCTCCTGACTCCACTCTTTGCCCATAGGTGCATGAGGGTGGCAGACACTTGGGCCACTATCGAGTCAGGATTAGGGTGGGTGCTGGGAACTTGAGCTCTGGTCCTAGCAAGTGTTTTTAACCACTGAGCAATCTCCTCAGGCTCCTTGGATAGTTTTATTAAAGTAGTTATACATGTCAATGTTTCTATTTGCTGTCATCGATATCTTACTTTAATTCATGAATTAAATTTATGATTGACATTGCATATAACAAAACAAAGTATATATAAGAGTTGGTACCGTAGACTGTTTTAGGCCTCTACTGCAGTTCTTAGATGTTATCTCTTGGTTAAAGGAGGGAGGGGTAGTGTATGAAAATAGATGGCACTTATGGAATTTCTCACTTTGGCTTTTGTTTTATTTTATTTTTCTGAATCCTCAGACATAAGTATCAACCAGACAAGTCTTTTCATTCTCACTCATTTTTTTAATATAACAGCACACATTCTTTAGTCAACCTCATCAGCACTAAGATCTTAGAAAAAAAAATCAGTCTTTTCTAGACCAAAGACTGTACACGTCCACATTTTAAATATTTTTATACTTGATTATGTTCTGCACTGCTTTCTTTTTTTATTTTCTATCTTTTAAATTTTTTTTCTTTTCTCATATTTTAGTTTTTACCTTGCTCCTTTCTATTGTCTCAGAATCTGGGAAATGTGTGATATCTGTTTCTCTAATATTATTCTTTCTTCCTTGTATATTCATTTCTGGAGTGTAGGCTTTCACACAGACTCGTGATATATGCCTTCTTAAGGTGTACATGCACAAGTACTAAATGTGAAGGAAATAGCAGATGGAACTGGTCACAGTGATTCACCACATGTCTATTAGCGATTTCTCTCAATTACCAAGCAATGTCTTAAATACACTTTCTTTTTCTTTTTCTTTGCCAGTATCTTTCTCTAGAGTTTAGAAATCTTATACAATCCAGAACTATAGTTTGAATATATCTCATTTTAATAAGAGTGATAATTTTTACACAAATAATCCTTACAGTGTCACCTATTTTGTTCTTTTAATTTTGTATTTTAAAATGGTTTTCCTATATATGAACACTAATGGTCAAAGCATTAGGGCATCACAGTTGCTAAACAGATGCTGACCACTGAATAGATGCATACCCCCAGACCATGGCTACGTATTTAATCTATCATCTATTTATCTATCTATCTATCTATCTATCTATCTATCTATCTATCTATCTATCTATCTATCTATCTATCATCTATCTATCTATCATATCTACTTTTATCTCTATCTCTCTATCATCCTCATCTATCTATATCTACCTATCTATATCTAACACCTGTCATCTATTTATCTATTGATTATATTGATTTGTAATGTAATGTAGTACACCCAGCTGTTCTACTTTTCTTGACATTAGGTCGAATATTAGATCAGAGAAACTTAAGAAGGGGAGAGTTTCCTTTGGATTGTAGTGTGAAGGTTTGAGGAAATCATGACAGTAGGAGCTTCAGGCTACTGTTCACATTTCATCAATAGGAATAACAGAGAGAAGAATGTTTGTACTCAGCTAGCTTTATGCTTTTTATATAACCCAGGACCCCAGACTATGGAATAATACTGTCCACTTTTTGGGTGGGTCTTCCCACCTTAAATTCCCTAATCTAGAATCTGAGACTTCCCATATATTTGCTTCCATTTTTGTTCTAAATTGCATCAAGTTGACAAGTTTAACCAACACTCCAGCTAAAGTGATGTATTCCAAAAGATGTAAAATAAGCCTTATTTTCAGTTTTCAGTTATTTGTCTATATTATAGTTCAGTTATTAGATGCCTTTCCCCCACATTCCATATGGCTGTGAACAGAGAAGATGAAATGCCATCAGGAAATCAGGGTTTGACACTTGTTCTGTTGGAAACCATCTTGGCCAGGTTTGCCAGCTGTGGCTATTGGAGAATTGTATATGCTCATTGCCAGCTTCCTTTTAGATATTGGAGAAAATGAGAAAAACAGCTGTGGTTACTGGCACATTATATGCATGCCCTCTCGGCTTTCTATCAGGTATAGAAACAATGAGACAGACAGGAAAATCCTAGACTGAAATGCGAAGACAGGGTGGCTTTATAGTTGTGGGATCAGATCTGATCCCCCTAATGGTGAAGAGAGAGACTGGGCTCTGGGCTTAGAACACCCTAGTCTAGTGGTCTCCTCATCCTCAGGCTCTTGCTCACAGTCAACAAGAAATGGAAAACACATAGCGAAGAGTATGTTAGGATGGATTTATTAAGGGAAAGTTGAAGTAGGAGAAAAAAATGCAGAGAAGCACCCAAGCCAAGTGGAATTCCTTCCCTTCCAGCTAGGCAGGCGGATGGGAGTAAGCCAGGTAAAGTCTCTCATGCGGGCTTGAATAAGATGCCATTAGGGCTGATCTCATTGTCAAGTCCAAATGCATATGAAGAATCTTGAACGCTTAGTGAGCCCAGGAGGACTGCTGACTCAGGAATGGTCCATCCATAGGAGCTAAGCCCAGAATACTTCTAGAAAAAATTAGCAGATTGTTCCTTATTGCCATCTTGGATGAGGCAGAATCTGGTTGGAGTTCTAATCATGGCAGGGCAGGAAGGTATTCATGTTTCTTTGAGTCAGTCCCTAGGTGACTCTACAAAGAAAAGCAACCTGGTTCCTAACTCATCAATAGTACAGCAGAAAAGAGGGAAGAATGCATAAAATAGTTAATGTTTGGTGGGTTAACCACATAGAGATATATGTTTCCTTACAGGATGGCAAGAGAAATCTTCAGAGAAGTTTTCAGGACTGGCCTTGTTAACACTCCCTGAGGAACGAGGATTTGTGACAGTTAGTGTGTTCTTCTGAAGAGCACCAGGTGATAGCACATTATCATTGTTTTCACTGGGTGGGGAACAGACCACAATCCTAATTACAAGGTGTCCTTTATTGCAAAACTACTCTCCCTAATATTTTCCCCTTAATTCAATAACACTATATCATGGGTGTCCCTTTTGTATAAACAGTACTAAAACAGAAGACCATGATGAACACCTTATGTGCAATGATTCATCCTGAATGAAAGACACATTCTATTTATGCTTTGGTTGTATTTCTACCATATTTCTAATATTTGTATTTACAGAGAAATATGCGTAAAGCATTTATTGGAAAATGTGAAACTATTAAAACCTTACAGGTTTTCTACTCTTTTATTTCTCATTAATTTTCAATGACATATTTTTTTTTGTTCTGAACATTTCCCCCATTCGCATGATGCTAAATAAGCATATTTTTTTCTTCTCAGAAATTTTATTTATTGCCATTAAATGCATAATTTAGGAGCTAGATAAAATTGATTGCTTAAATCAAAGTCACAAATTATGCCCTATAAATACTTGTGAATGCACTTAGTCCATATTATCTCCTAAAATAGGAAAACTTTTGAGATGTTTCTGATTACTAAGCATTTCATATTAACATACATTCAATGAATACTTTATAACTTTTTTGGGGGGTAAATGATGCTTTTAGACACATGTCACTTTGGCGAGAAGTCCCAAATTGACAAAAGATTGAAAATATAAATGGATCTCCAGCTCGCCCAAGGCTTAATGTAGCTGAGAATACAAAGTTGACCAATTCATACTTAGAAAGCACAACATGACACACGAAAATGTGAGAAATTTCCACATCTGTTCTGTGTCATAAGCAGCCACTAGCCACAGGGAAGCTATTGAGAATGTGACATGTTTTTTTGTATAGTAGGAAAAGCTAAAAAAATTAGGATTTAAGTTTAACAAATTGAAGTATAAAACTAAATAACTACTTGAGATAAATGGCTGCCATGTTGGGCAAACAGACAGAAAAATACTGAGATTTGATAATACACTTAATATTAAAGAATCTGAGAATTATAGGAAATACAAAAGAATAGTTAGATCTTTGTTAAAATCTCAAACTGAGCATCTGACACAAAAGTGCATTCAGTCAAGTGTAGTTTTCCCCTTTCTTCCTTTTATTATGTTATATCTTCTCAATGCATGGTAAGGATAGTGCACAGGACATTAACAACATTTACACTTGCTATGGGTTTTTGCATAATTAGAAACATACAGTAGGAAAAAGAAGCCTTGTGAGTCCCTAAACTATTTCAGCTTATTTTTGTAGCTTTTTGCATGACTAATAAGGTGTTAGATAGAAAGTGCTGGTCTTTCCTCCCCAAAAGAGGAATGGCAGTTCCACACCTTCCTCCTAACGAATCCTGCAGTTTTATTGTGTTATCATACTGTGATCTTTAAACATAATCAACTATTAGCAATTTCCTTTAGTTCAAAAGGTTAGTTAGGAAACCTACAAGTAGTATTTTTAAAAAAGGATAAGTTCTATTTTAAGGGGTAATTATCCTCAAATAATTAAAGACACTATTCTTGGCAAGTATACTTTGGGGTGAGAGCTCACAATGTGTCTGCAAAAGTATATGTATTTATTTGAACCTATATCTTTATGAGGTGGTAGATAGAACTTATATATATGTATATATATACTATATTGTATATACTGTATTGTAATATTGTGTGGCATGTGTGATGGTAAGTTTCGTTGTCAACTTGACCTTTTTAGTAATCTTAGATGGGTTTTGAAGTTGTTTATAGGAAAGCAGCCCTCTCAGTAGGAGGCAGGAAGTAAGGAAGCTCTGGGGAGCAAATGAACATCCCTTCCTGGGAGGGCAGTGCAGGAAGGAAATTTCAAAGACTCAGGAGGTCAACAAGTCTGGGAAAGGGTTTCAAGATCCTGCCCTAAGGCTATATAAATGGGGAGAAAAATCTCTCTTTCCTCTCTCTTCCTGTTTCTTTGGTGTGTGTATGGTATATGGTGATGGTTTTTCTCTCTCTCTCTTTGGACCTGTGAAAGGGGATGTGGTAGTTTTGAATAGATGTCCCCCAATAGAATTTATTATAATTGTAAATTGTCTCTAGCCTTCTGACTGGAGGAGGTGTCACTTTGCCCTGACCTCCTGGGGCCTGGCCTTGAGGTATTTCTAAATTGGATACAAAATACTAGGGATACATATGCAAAAGAACAGCCAGAATTCAGGTCTGGCAATCCTGCTATATTGTGAGTCAGTGATACAGTTGCTTGCTGGCTTTGGAGGTGCTGGGCCTCTGTCTTTCTGCTTGGAACTGTGAAAGGGGGCCAGCCTTTCCATAACTTCACCTCGATCTGTTACTTCAATAAATACTTTCCTCCCCAAAATTGTTCCTGGTTTAGAGATTCATCCCAGCGCGTGTGGCTGACTGCGACAGGGGACCAGTCTTTTTCACCATTATGGAACTTCCCCTGGATCCATAACTTCAATAAATCCTTTCCTCCCATAAACTGTGCTTGGTTTGGAGGTTCATCGCAGGGGCGTGTGGCTGACTACAACTTGTAAGCTATGTGCCTTAACTTGCCTCAGATCATCTGTATACTACATAAGAACACACAACTTGAGGAAAAACCAGTCTTTGTTTCTCCCAGTTAATACACACATTAAATTTGCTCAGTTGGGATAAACTGACATTCTAAATTGTCTTTTACTGGTGAAGGATATAGGGTGCCATTGTGCTCATATGATGTCTCAGACCTCCAGGAAAGTCTTGGAGTAAGGGTACTGGAATACTCAGTGGGGCATGTCTGGCGGTTTCTCCCTCCCAAAGGTTGTTTATGATACCAGGGACCCACAAGTACTACCCTGATGTGGCTCAGAGAAAGACATAATTTATAAACATAGGAGACAAGACAGGGGGCATAGCTGGCATTGTGTCTACTGTCTTCAAAGACTAATAGGATTCCTGGAATGGACAGAGGAGAAAGGACTGTGCTACCTCTGGTGGATTCCCCGTCCTTTTTTTGGTGAGTGGAGAACTCAGGACATATCATCACTTGCAGAGTGGCTCTTAGAAAAAAAAACAAACAAACAAAAAAAAAAACAAACAAAATCCAGCATAACCCACCTGAAGACATTTATCTGGGTTATGGCTTTGGGCGGCTGCTGAGAATGAGGGAGAGTATTTCAGAGCAGGGAGAACATACTAATGAAAAGGTGAAGGCACCCGAGGGTGTGTGGGGAGGAGGGAAGGCAGATTTGAAGCACGGTAGGGGATCCTCAGGCGGGCTGAGCCCATGAGCTGCACCCCTACTGGTTGCACATATCTGCAGGCTAAATCCTGGGCTCAGCCTTCATGTGGCCAATGAAAATTGACATTTCCCATATCCCAAGGTTAGCTTAACAGTAATTAAAGCATCACATTGTGCACGCGTCTTTCCATTATAATTTAAGTGGATTTTATGCTATTTTAAAAACCATTCTGGTTCCCACTGTGAATAATGAATACAAATAAAGTTGAATGTCAGACCTGGAATACAAATCAAATGAGAAAACCTCTAAGTATCCCAAACATCTGCCCCCACAATCCTCAAGTCTCAGGTGCTCGGCTTCAGGCCCAGCGGTCTCAGGAAGAGATGTGCTGGGTTGCTTTTGATGACAGACCACCTCCGTGGGCCACTTTTGTGCCATTGGGAGCAATGAGGCCCCTCACTCAAGACATCCTTCTGGTTCCCATGTATTTTGAGAAATTCATTCATCTTTTTAAGCAGCTCTGTTAGTCAGTGCCAAGAGAATTTCTGAAAAGGAGATAGACAGATGCACCTACTGGGGAATCATGGGGTCTTTAAGCTGTGATGATTGTTAGTTTTACAGCTAAGAGAATGGGGCTCTTGCTCAGTTCTACACCTTCAGTCAGTGTGCCTCAAAATGTCCCCGGCTGTCTGGATTCCCAGGAGGGCTATTTATAGTCACACTGTCCTCCATCTAAGACGCAAGATTGCTGTGTTCTGACTCTCAAGTAACACAACAGAAGGTTTGTATCGGCACCTCGCACTCACCCTGCTCTATGGGAAGGGAAGTGGAAGTGGAGACAGCTCTGCACAGTTGAGCTTGAAAACAGTCCAGGCAAGGTGGAATCTCATGATGGCCTTTCTAAATGCGAAGGGGGATGTGGGTGCCTGCGACCTTCCTCCACTGCCACCCAAAAGGCAGAGTCCCCCAAGGCAATGCTGAAGAAAATCATCATGACCGAGGGGTCAGTGCAGTTTTTTATTGTTATTAGACAGAAACACATTAATATTGTCGTACAGATGGTCACCTATGTGGGAAGCTTACAGAAGAACTCCGAGTTGTGGAACGATTATTCTAAATTTAGGAAAGCATCAACTTCCTAATGCCAAAAGTGGAGCCATGCTGCTAAACATATTAGTATTTCTTAATTCAAACACCTGTTCTGCCCGCACGACACATAAAAACGTTCTTTTTTATTGCTTGCATCTCCATTTCAGATTTAATCTCACTATAAATTCATCTCATGTTAATTTATGTGCAAACAAAGACACACACATTTTAAATATCCGAAATGCTGGAAATGAACTTATTTTTAATTTTGTGCTTGTTTTCATTTGTCAACCAGCAAATGAAAAGACTGAATAAATCATGCACTAATTGCCAGCGGTGCTAAATTTAGTGTGAGATCTGGAATCCTTTTGATCAAAACCGCTGAATATGAAATCATCCTCAGCTCTCTAGGCAACTTTATCCTCCTTGCTATTCTCCATCTGTCAGTCACCTGGGAATTTGTGAATATTCCATATGTCAGCCTTGTCAATCACAATGGGATGTGGGAACTATCTGCCTACTGCATAGGAATTCTTGCTAAAAAATTAATCTGCATTTAACTAGTAATTCTATATTTTGAATACCACATTGTTTGTGTTTTTAAGTTCTTTCCTCTACATAAGGTTAATGGAAATAATTTTCATTTGACTTGTAGAAATCAAAAGTCTTGATTAAAATACCATTTAAAAGTGTATGTCTACTCAAAGGGTTGTAGAGTTCCAGTAATGGTGTGCATTTACCATACATTTAAAGCAGAACATCCTTAATTCGGAACCTTAAATCTGATGGAAACTTATCTTGCCCAACATTCAAAATGCATAGAAATTAAAATGTGATCGATGTATGGACATCTCAACAGTTAGAGACTCAAAAACTTATGAAGCTCTAAGAAAACTATACCTCACCAAAGCTAAAGTGTATGTAAAATATTCCAATATCTTATTGAAGTAAAGATGCAAATAAGATGATATTCATCACATGACTGCCTATATTTTTTTAATAAAAAACTAGGAAAATTCAGAAACTCTGTAAATAACATTTACTGAAGATTTTAAATATTAGCCTGGTTTCACTTTGAAGTGTTTACACATTTTTGTATTTCCATTCTATCTTCTCGTCATAAAATCTGAGGTGGAATCTAGTAGGACTCGCTGCAGATTAGGAAAGGTCAGATCAACATGGGAAGGGGATGGTGGTGCCAGAGATCTAAATTAACATAGGGATTTATGGCTCTGTAGCCATACAATAGCTACTTAAGTTATTTCCAGTCTTCCCATATCTGTCCATGTGTGATCCAGGGATAAGAGTAGATACTAACTTATAATAAGATTGAATAATATAGAGAAAACACTTAAAAATGGCAGGCAAATAGCAAGTACTGAATCCATGTTTCCTACTGACTCAGTATGTATTGAACAGGCCAGAATAGGGAGTTTAATACAGAGAACCAGCTATGGAGATGGGAAAGACCTGAAAATATTGAATCCATTTGTCACATTGCAGCCACCTGGAAATCTAGTATTTTCTCTTTCATTTAATGCCTTTCAAGTTTCCATTCTTCTGCGAAAGGAAATTAGTAAAAAGGCCTGCACTACTCAGAGAGTAAAGGCATTCCTTAAACCTCCAGTGTTGACTGTATAGCATTCTTACTTAGTGTTTTTCTTCTTACCCTCAAAGCTCTGTGTTTTTCCTCACACTGACCGGTCTGTCACTAGTCTTTTAGCCCTTCCATTGACGCGTTCAGCCTAAGTATCATTTCATCAACTTCCTTTCCTTCTTATACCTTAACGTTCTTGGGGTGCTCCCAAGGCTATTACATCAATTACTATCCGTTTAGGCTGTGTGTCAATCTTTCCTTCTGTCCTTTCATTGCACATTTACAAGGGAGATTTCAATTTCTGATAGACTTCCTCAATACAGAGTGAATGTCCTGAGTGAGATCAGTGAAGAAGCATGATTCGCCTCTTATTCCAATACTGGCACACAGTAAGCACTTAGTATGTATTGGTCAAATGAATGACTTTCATTAATTGGTGAAAAAGCACATAGATAAATAATAAATGATTATCTATAAGTGCAAAAGTCCTAACTAAAGAATTCATTGAGTCACTAAAATAAATAAAATTAAAAATAGGCATAATGGTTTACACATGAACTTAGTAAACAGATCATATTTGGCAGAGTAAACATCTAGCTCATTGTGGATCCTTTGGCATTTTTCATGGATAATGCTAATTTTTATTTTCTATCTAGGTCTCTTTCTACATGCATTTAATTCTTTCTGCCTTGTCATGCATCTCTGATTACCTGTATGACTAAAGCTGCTGTTTCCTTCAGCACATGCTAAATTTTCTTCTCCTTTGTTTAACAAGGACCAAGGGAGTGTCTGACAGTCAAGCTTATCATTCATCCACTTGTTCATATTTTAAGTATTTTTTTAAGACAAGGTATTGCACTAACCCAGGCTGACCCCAAGCTCAGTGATGCACCTACTTCATCCTCATGAGTACTGGGAATAAAGGCTTGATCCACCCACCTGGATCATTGCATTTGCTTATTATAGGTTCTTATTGTGGTCAAAACAAGATTGCCTTTCCTTGGCTGCTTAGCTAAGGCATTTATGAACTGACTTTTCCCCACTGATCTCTGTAAGAGAGTTAGTTGGCCACACTATTATCCATTGCTACATATGGCACATTTGTAATGTCTTTTCCTAACTGACATTAACATGCATTTTACTAGCTGCAATGGGACTGGGGGGTCAGAGGTTAGGGATTAGGTTGATAAATCCAAGACAGATTCATCTTTATCCTAAGAGAACAAAGGAGAGGGAAGTGAGGGAGTGAGGGGTTGAGGAAGGCATGGAATGAAGCAACAAAATCAATTTTCAGGCATTTTTCAATAATTAGAATCAGAAAGTCATTCGTAAGATCCCTTTAAGACATATTCACCTATGGGAAAATAGCAGCATTTGAGAAGCAGGAATATTATATGGTGGTATTGGAATATAGCTCATAAAGGCCTCTGTTACATTTCTGCAAATTTTCCTAGATTGCTTTTATATGGAAAATAAAATAAGAAACATAAATAAAGTTATAGAAGAGGAGCAGCAGAAGATGAATTAAAACCCTTGCTCTATTACTGATAATGATCATGTTTTATATGGTTAGCATACTGTGTAATCAAGGTTGACATCAATGTAAATGATGTGATAAGTAACCACACATATTATGCATATAGTTTTAATAAGAATGTATAAACAAATGCTAAAAATACAAAATGAATTCAGTAGAGATAGTATACATAAAAGGTAAAATGATAAAAATATTACCACTAAGATTTAAAAAAATTTAGTAACATTACTTCCTTTGTAAGTTGAGTACTCTTAACATGGCAAAAACAGAAAACAATCCTTGATTTGAATAAAAGTCACCAAATATCTACACTAATATCACATTTAAAGTCAAAATTAACAAAAATATTTTCAAATGAGAAAATGTAAAACATCACTGATACTATTTGTATTCTATTGTATTATGTACTGGCCAATGCAATATGATAAGAAAAAAGAAAAGCTATAGTGAAAAATTTGAATGAAGGAGAT
>PVHP010003828.1:0-66781 GCA_004024765.1 Zapus hudsonius
TGGGGACCAAGAACATGGGCTCCAAGGAGAAATCACCACTAACCAGGGATCTAGAGAGAGGCTACACCTATTAGAACCCCGCCAAATTAACAATGTTTGTCTCATTTAACCTATCCTGATCTTATTCTCCATTGGAGATTCTGTTTGTATGTTTCAGAAGGCAATGAGAACCATGGCCAACCCAATTCCACCAATAGGATCAGAGATGTTGTCTGTGACACCCAGGAAGTAGATGAACCACTCCTAACTTAAGATATAGAGCCCAATCAAAACCTTTGAACAAGTGGCAAGATGAGCAAGAGACCTACCTCCACAGCAAATCAGATAACCTGTGAGAGGATAATGGAGACGGACACTGAGGATACCCAACACAATCCAAAGCAGAAATCCAGAGACATTTAAGAACCCAACAGCAAAAACAGACTTAAAACTCACCAACCATGACATTAGGGATCTGAGCAGAAGAGAGGGCGGAAAGACTGTAAGAGCCATGGTGGGGGAGAATATCCAGAGACATTGCACCCTCAGCAATAACACACAAAGAAAAAAATGGCTATCTCTTGTATAATCTATAACCCCCTATCCCATGGTTTGGTCCAGCAAGCCCAGTGAGGAGGCCCCCCCAGAGGGAAATGGGGGTACCATCACAAGACTTGCTCATACAATGTATCTAATTATTGACAATAAATGCGTTAATGAAAAATACGGGCTGGAGAGATGGCTCAGCGGTTAAGGCACTTGCCTCCAGTGCCTAAGGCCCTGGGTTCAATTCCCCAGGCCCCACATAAGCCAGACTCACAAGGTGGTGGCCCTGGTGCTATCTCTCTCTCTCTCTCTCTCTCTCTCTCTCTCTCTCTCTCTCTCTCTCTCTCTCTCTCTGTGTGTGTGTGTGTGTGTGTGTATCTCTGCTTGAAAATGAATAAATAAAATATAAAATAATAATAATAATAATAATAAAATAAATTTTTAAATAAGGGCTGGTGTGGCCTGAGGGCAGTCTGGCTGGCTGTTTGACTAAAATTGCTTTTGCTCAAGGCAGCTCAGACAGTATAAGACAATCCAATAGCTGCTAATTAGGGAGTCAAATTGCCCCACTTCCAGTGTCTTTGCTTATTTACCGGAAATTGAACATCAGAAAGAGTGATTACAGCCAGAAGTAGTGGCACACACCTTTAATCCTAGCACTTTGAGACTAAGGTAAGAAAATTGGGGTGAGTTTGAGGCCAGTCTGGATCTACAGACTGAGTTCCAAGTCAGCCTGGGTTAGAGTGAGACCCTGCCTCAAAAAAAAAAAGTTGTTACAATAGAAATTTATAGAATTTATCATTAACAAAAAAAAAGTGATTGTAATGGATTGTAGAAGAGCTTTAACAATGTGTGGCATCTGCCCGGTGCCTGGGGAGACATGAGTCTCCTCATTGGTCTCATTACTACTGTTTCAGAGCTGTCTCCAAGGTTAAAAAAAAAAGAGAATGAAATAAACTTGATTATTGCTTCTCAATGATTGAAATTATTTACTGAGAGACTTGGTACCCTGTTGATTTTTTTCTCATGGTAAATATTAATTTACTGAAGGGTGTTTTTTTGGTTTGTGTTAACTTAGTTTGGGATCTGAGATGTCAACCTTTTATCTATTGTGTGCTATAGATACCGATGAGGAATAAAGGAGCTTTCTTCTGCAGGTTTTGTCAGCTAGGGACACAGGCCCAAAAGAACAGAGATGCCGCCCTGCCTTAGCAAGACTAGAAATCCAGACTGATTTTGCCTGATCCTAGATGGCAATAAAGAGCAGCTTCCTGTTTCTTTCTGGAAAGTTCTTCCTGAACTTTTCTGGAAAAAAAAAAAAGTTCTCTTTCAGAGTCTGTGCTCACCTCCTGGGCCCACCAACCAATCAAGATCCTTCAGATACATTTGAACTTGTTAATGAGGCCTCTCCTCATTGAATGCCTAAGTTGTAAAAAGACCTGTTCCAGTCATCATGTGGATTTCCTTGGGGTCTTCCCTGGGGGCCCTTCCTAGCTGGGATGGGGTTCTCGCCTCTGCTTGGGAACTTTTCTTCTATTATTCTCTCTTGTTTCTTCTTTCTCTTAAAGTAAATCTTTCATAACTTACCCTTCTTCGTGTCTGTGTTTTTAATTCTTTGCTAATCATAGACAAGAACTGGAAACCACTGGCTTGATGGGCCAGAGGAGTCTTTGAGAGTCACTGGCTTGAGTTCTAAGTCTACCCAGAGCCCGTACTCTCAACCCTATAACATTCCCTGGTAAAATCAAGTTGCATTGACCTATGGGCAAACCACATTCAAACCATAAGCAATACCTGATAAGGATAAGAGTGAACAGAAGTGAAGGTAGAGCTAGAATTACAGGCGTGCTCTGTCACACCCAGCTAGTGGGATGGAAAGGCTATTTCAGTGTTTGCTTAGGTGATTTGGAGGCAGCTATCTCCCTCTCCTGTGTCCTCTGCACAAAGTGGGGAGGGGGGGTGCAGAGGTGATGAGATCAGCAGGGCCATGTTGGGTTAGGATATCTGCTTTCTAGCCCTCCTCCTTCTGATGGTGGCATAAACCCAGAGGGCCTTGAGGGGAAGGGTGACACCCCTCTCCCCAAGCCTGAATCTAACTGAAGCCCTCGGTGGCTTAGTCCCTGGCTGTGAACCATGGATATCACCTCTGTCCACAGCCACACACATCCTCTGGATCCAAGACCAAAATCTCCACCTGCCACCTTGACCTGTCCCCACCAAGTCAAGTTCAACACATTCTAACCACACGTGGTTGCTCCCTTGCCCTACCCACTTTCCCGTGCTTCCTGTCTTGAGGAAGTTCCCTTCAGTCAGGGACAGAACCCAGAAATCTAGAAGTCACCTATGCTCCCAACCCCTAGAGCCTTTCTTGATGTCTGGCCAAAGTCCCATGGGTCCAACCCTGTCAGCGGCCCTGACAACTTCAGGACCTGCATACGGAAGCTGGAGAAAGTCATTCTTCTTGAAAATCGGGGTCAGAAGTGACAGGAAGCAAGATATCTCCAGGATCCGCCTGTAACCAGCACTGGATGACTGTCTCTCTCCCCTGGGATGTGTGTCCCAAGTTTCCCTCAGTACTGAGCTCTAATTACCCAAATTCATGGGCGCAGAATGTGTACACATGTGCACACTTTGAATAGCCTATGCTGGGCTGTATGCCACGCTGTCATCAATTTGAAATGTTTAACCACTTCCAAGCAAAATGCCTCCCATTTTCAGTCTGCATTGGGTCCTGCAAATTAGGCACTTGGTCCTGCCTAATTGAACTTGAGAAGGTCCTGGCTGACTTCCTTCTTTCCTTCTCTTTCTTCCCCACTTCCCTGTCCATATTTTCTTTTTTTTTTTTTCCTCTCTTTCTTTCTTTTTGAAGCAGGGTCTCAGTCTCACTCTAGCCCAGGTTGACCTGGAACTTATTCTGTAGCCCAGGCTGATCTCACTCACAGTCATCCTCCTAGCTCAGCCTCCCCAGTACTGGGGTTAAAGGTGTGTGTCACAGCCCCAGCTCCCTCTCTGTAGTTTCTGTCCCCTCAAATAAACTCCTTGCGTTCACAGCCTTGTCCCAAATTCTACTTCTGTCAAAAGCTAAATAAAGACCCATCCATATCCATGACTTGGGAATCTGCGTGTTTCCTTCAATCTCTCTGCCCTTTGCTGTGGTTTTTCACTCTGGCCTTGACCACTGTAACCGCCTCCATCCAATTCCCTCCACAGCCAGTCTGGCGCCTCCACTGCCTACTTCTTAGAGGCCACTGAATTTCCTTGTCATTCACTGAAAGCTAATCATGTCACTTTCTTGTTGGGGTTATTGTAGTAGCTAATTGTTGGAGCTGGGTGATGGTACAAAGAAGTCTATTATCCTTTGCTTTCTATTTTTGTGTAATTTTAAAAATCCATAATAAAAGTTACACTGGAAACAAAAATTCAGTTGTCCTTTTTATTGGTTTGTTTTGTTTTTGTTTTCTGAAGGAGGATCTCGCTCTAGCCCATAACCCAGGCTGACCTGGCATTCACAATGTAGTCTCAGGCTGGCCTTGAACTCATGACAATCCCCCTCCTCTGCCTCCCAAGTGCTTAGATTAAAGGTGTGCACCAACATGCCCGGTTTTAGTTGTTGTTATAACAGCCAAATCACTGTGGTCCACATAAGCTGGCATGAGCTGGAATTCCTTGAGATCAATCTCTCTGCAGAGCAGCTGCAATGCCAGCCTACCTTGTCCTTGAGCTCACTGTGTTTCTGCCTCTTCTTGCCAGGAATATTCTGTTTCCTCGTATTTCTCACTCTTTTCCAATACTCCTTTGACTATTGATTTAAATTCATAGTTTCTTAAGTTTTCTTCATCTGTGAATCAAGGATTATCTAACTGGAGACCCTAGGTTCAAACTTCATCATCACCCACCTCCCAACAAAAGCAAACCACAAGGATTAATCATTCCGATCTCCCAGGATTGTCACGTAAGATTATTAGGCTACAAGTCTTGGGCACAGACTGGAGATGGTTCAGTAGTTAAAGGAGCTCCTGTGCAAAGCCTGCAGTCTGGAGTCAATTCCCAGTACCCACATAAAGCCAGATACAAAAAGCAGAGCATGTGTCTGGAGGTTTGGCAGTGGAAGAGGGCCTGGTGTATATCTGTGCATGCATGCATACATTCACACTTGTGCAAATAAAAATGTTAACGGGGCTGGAGAGATTGCTCAGCGGTTAAGGCACTTGCCTCCAGTGCCTAAGGCTCTGGGTTCAATTCCCCAGGACCCACATAAGCCAGACCCACAAGGTGGTGGCCCTGGTGTGCCCTCCCTCTCTCTCTCTCTCTCTCTCTCTCTCTCTCTCTCTCTCTCTCTCTCTCTCTCTCCTTGAAAATGAATAAATAAAATATTTTTTAAATGTTAACTTAAATTTTAAAAAAAGGGTCAGACACAAAGAAAACACTCTATAAACCACTAGCTATGATTAGTGTAAAAAGAATGCTATTCCCTCCAGGTTTCAAGGGAAATTGTCAATCCAGGAAACTCAGTCTTGTTAATCCCGGAGCTTCAAATATCTCAGCATCTCCTTGGTTCGTGCACTCAGAGGAAGAGTGCACACTAGTGCCGAGGCAGCTAGGTGCTATCTGGGAAGAGTGCCTGCAGGCCATCTCCTAGCTATGGAGAGAGATGAACCTTAAAGATATCAGTGTCCTCTAAGCACCAAGGATGACCCAGGAAAAGAGCTCTTTCTCAGTGACTATGAAGCCCCAAGGTCTACACCAGATTACTCAACTGGCTGCTGGCTTTTGAATAGCGGATGGTCACACAAATCATCAGATACGGCCTTGAGGTTATCAGAAATAACCAGAATGTGCCAGCAGCTAACTTCTTGGCCAGCTGCGTGACACTCTGATTGTGACTGAATTGGCTTTCAGGCCACAGAAATCCCAAGGGTGACAGTCTTTAGGGCTGTCATTTGATAGCATTAGGGATAACAGTCCCAGCAACTAACTGCTGAATGGTCCCCAGCCTCCATGCCAAACCTTGGAGGACTTGGGCATATGTCATCTCATTGATTTACCCCAAGTCACTCTTGTTGGAGGCCCTGAAGCTCTGAAAAGTAAAGAAACTTACTCAAGAGTCACAGGCCAGATTGAAAACCAGATCCATCTTGTCCTATGGGACTGCTCTATTTACCCAGGGTTCACCAGTGGCTCCCAAATTCAAAGCTGCCCGAATCCCATCCATCAAACCTGGGGATGGGCCTGAGAATTTGAGTTAAAAGTTTCCTTGACCAGTCTAAGGATTAGCTGTTTGTTAACAGTTTTAACTCATGTGGGTCTTTGCATGTGTGCAGGGGCACATGTTTTCAGGTGAAGGCCAGAAGACAATTTGGATATTGTTTTTTAGAAACTCTGCCCATCTTTATTCAAGACAGGGTCTCTCATTGACCTGGAACTCGCCAATTAAGTTAGCCTGGCTGGCCAGTGATCCATTGGGATTCTCCTTCTCCTCTCCATGGCTGGGATTACAAGTGTGTGCCACCATGTCTGACAGTTTTATGTGGGTTGTGGAGGCCAAACCCAGGTCCTCATGCTTGCAAGGCAAGCACTTTGCCAACTGAGCTGTATCCTCAGCTCTGTTAACACTTTTTTGATATGGAGTGTCTAAAAACTGGAGTGAGACCTTACTCTAGGTCAGGCTCACCTTGAAATCACTCTGTAGCCCAGGTTGTCTCAAACTCATGGCAATCCTCCTATTTCGATCTGCTGACTTCTGGCATTAAAGGCATGAGCCACCACATCCAGCTCAACATATAAAGTCTATTTTTTTATTTATTTGCAAGCAGAGAGAAATAGAGGAGAGAGACAGACAGAGAGATAATGGACACACTAGGCCCTCCAGCCACTGCAAACAAACTTCAGAGGTATGTGCCTCTTTGTGCATCTGGCTTTTTGTGTGTTCTGGGGAAACTGAACCCAGGTCATTAGGCTTTGCAGGCAACCACCTTAACCACTGAGTCATCTCTCCAGCCCTAAAGTCTTTTATTTATGAACTTAAATCTCTTTGTTTTAAGACAGCATTTATTCCATGGCTGTGCCCACTGAAGATCTTCCACTCCTGGGCTCTGTGGCATTGTAACCTAGGAGCAGAAAACAGAGGACTCTCCCTTCACCAAGCATACACAATGTGTTTCTTAGTCCAGCATACAGAGCTCCATCACAAGGCATTTCCCCATTGTCCTCTAATTTTATGGCAACACTTTTGGCTCCCAGAGTTCTGTTGGCTCCTTTTTGGCAGGGAGATTAGATAAAGAGTGTCCCTGAGGATATAGTCCTGTGCCTCAGAAGCAGCAACAGGCCAGAGTCACCTAAGAACTTTCTAGAGCAGAACCGTGTTTACAACTGGAGCTGTGAGTCTGAACCAATTTAGGCAAGATGGTGACAGAACAGAAGATTCACTGAGTTTAGAAATAACATTTTATGGCTTCCGGTTCAAGATGGCTGACTAGCAGACACGCCACATCCCTCGGGAAACAAGGGTCAGGGTTTTAAACGGGGATCCAGGTCATGGACACAAGCTGCAGTCACGCTCTGAGCTCCAGACACCTCCCAGCACAGGATTCTCACCACTGGAAGCCTCCCTCGAGGACCAGCGCTCGCCGGAGGCAGTGAGTTATCAGTAGCCTGAAAGCCCGGCCAGAGCAGCCTCAGCCTGCCGGCCGCCAGAAACTTTTCCTTGGCCTCTGCCGGCTTCCCTCAGGTTCCCTCCCTGCCCCTCCCGCCCACTGCATGTTCTGAGTGTCTATCCAGTCCCTCCCGGGGATTCTTGAGTGTCTCTCATTTTCAACTTTTTTTTCCTTTTTTCTTTTTCTCTTGCTCCTACGTAACCCCTCCCCCATCCTCCTGGTCTCCAGCGTCTGTCCTGCCCCTCCAGGTCCTTTCTAATCCATTTCCTTGCTTAATTTTTTTTGTTTTTATTTTTCTTTTTGTTTTTGGCCTGCTGAACAGGACCTGGGGCCTTATGTGGCACCTTCCCCCAGGCCTCTAGGTCTCCAACCCATCTGTCCCGCCCATCCAGGTCCTTGCTAATCCATTTCCTTATTTAATTTTTTGTTTTTATTTTTGTTTTTGTTTTTGGCCTGCTGACCTGGACCTGGGCTTATATGTAGCCCCTCCCCCCAGGCCTCCAGGTCTCCTGCCCCACCCCTCCAGGCCCTTGCTAATCTATATCCTTGCTTATATTTTTTTATTTGTTTTGTTTTGTTTTTGGCCTGCCAACCGGAACCTAGGGTCTTACGTACCCCTCCCCCCGGCCTCCAAGTCTCCAGTACACCTGCCCACCCCTCCAGGCCCTTGCTAATCCATTTCCTTGCTTACTTTTTTTATTTGTTTGTTTGTTTGTTTTGGCCTGCCAAGCGGGACATAGGCTCTTACAGACCCCCTCCACCTGGCCTCCACATCTCCAGCACATCTGCCCAGCCCCTCCCTTCAGGTTTTTGCCAGTCTTTTTTTTTGTTTACTCCTTTATTTTATTTTTTATTTTTCCTCTTTTTTCTCTTCCCTTTTCTTTTGCTTCCCTCCTCTGTGATACTTTCTGCCCACCGAACCCTGAGGCTTCCTTGAGACCTTACCCCTGTGGTTTTCGCCACCTGTCTACCCCCACAGTTTCCCCAACCCAAGCTGCCCATGGTACCCCAGCCCACTGATTCTGTGTAATCCCCAAGCGCTGGTCCCTGAGGTATCCTCAAGCTCCAGGTCCTGCGGTTTCCCATGTGCCTGCTAGCTCCTGTGGTTTGCCCACAACCTGGTTCCCACGGTTTCCCCATGTGATAAATAGTCCCTGGGCAGCGGTGACAGGCAGCTGACACCCTACCCCATCTTACCTTACCCCCGATGAGCCCCACACCCCCTGGCAGGCTACATAGGACTTGGCACCCCACCCTCTGCCTACTTAGTCCCCACAGTCTCACACCCTCCTCTAACGGGGTACCCCCATTATCACCATCAAAGTGCCAGTGATTTGAGGGCACACACACTCACAGATTAAACAAGTGAGTGCCCAACACTACCTGTGAAGTCGAGTGTACTCCTAGAACACACTAGCAAAGTGAAATCATATCAAATGCATCCCACCAATCACCTCAACTGGAATCGAAATGGGCAGACTTCAAAGCAAGAATATATCATCAACTAAGGAAACCATGCCAAATGGCAACAGCGATGCCACCAAAGAGAGTGAGCAGAGGCAGGCCCAGGAAGACAAGACACTAAACCCTGTTCATACTGGCACAGATATTGAGGAAATCTAAATGTCAGTCAAGCAAGCAAAGATGGACCAACATATTGAAAGAGTTCAAAGTCAGCTCATTAGCTTTGCCATCAGGCTTAATATATAATATATATAATACATAATATAATTGAGGAGAACCTAATGGACTTCAGAACAGACACATCAGAACTAAAGACAAACCTGCAAACTGAAGGTATCAAAAACCAGCTTTCCAAATTAACTGAAGACATCTGCAAATATAAGAATGACTGTCAGGAAGAAGTAATTAAATCAAACTTGAAATGAAAACACATCTCAACAGGATGATGGAAGCAACCCAAAAAGAAGTAGCAGAAAACAAAAACCATCTTGAAATAATAAGAACATCCCTAGAATCTCTTACTAACAGGATTAACCACTGGGAAAACAGAACCTCAGACATGGAAGACAAAACAGAGGAGAATTCGCGGGCAATCAGAAACTTGACAAAATTCAAAAGAACAAGTGAACAAGACTCAAGGGAAATGTGGGATACCATAAGAAGACCTAATCTCAGGATCATGGGGATCCCAGAAGGAGAAGAAAACCAAGCTAGGGGCATAGAAAATAGTTCCAACATAATTATGCAAGAAAACTTTCCATATTTGGCAAGAGATAGTCCTGTACATCTAAAAGAGATACGGAGTACCCCAAACAATTTGGACCAAGAGAGGAATACCCCAAGACATATCTTAGTTACAATGCCTAGTATTGAGGATAAAGAGAGGGTCCTTAGAGCAACGAGAGAAAGGAAACTCATGTATAAAGGAAAACCCATCAGAATCACCTCAGACTTCTCCAGAGAAACTTTAAAAGCCAGGAAAGTTTGGAACAAAGCGATCCTAGGCCTAAAGAAGTACAGATTCCAACCTAGAATACTGTACCCAGAAAAGTTATCCATCATAATAGATGGAGAAATGAAAGTATTCCATGAAATTAACCAGCTCTACAATTACTTGAACACAAAGCCAAACCTTCAGAAGATACTTCACGAGATATCCCATGTAGAGGAGACAAATATCTGACCTGAGGAAAGGAACAGAGAACAAGCAAGGTAACACCAAAGAGATAACAACAACAGTTCAGATACCAACCTCCACATTTTCTCCAACATGGCAGGGTTTAAAGCAAACCTCACAGTTATAACTTTGAATGTAAATGGACTCAACTGTCCTATAAAAAGACACAGGATCACAGGTTGGATCAGGAAAATGGACCCTTCCATCTGTTGCCTTCAAGAAACACACCTTATTGGTAAAGACAGCAACCTACTGAGAGTAAAAGGGTGGAAAACAATTTTCCAGGCATGTGGGAATAATAAAAAAGTGGGTGTAGCTACTCTAATAGCTGACAAAATAGACATTAACTGAAGAATCCATTTTATAAAACTGACTCCATTTCATAAAACAGCCCATATATGAAAAAACCTCTCCTGGCTCACTCCCCCTCCCCTTCTGTGGGAGATCCCAAGAACAGTAATAAAAGATAAAATATGACTGTTCCTGTAATATGAAATGCAAATACCAGGCTCCAACTGGATAACCAATCAAAATTGTACAGATCAGGACAAAAGAACCAACGGAAATATAAAACGTCCTGTGGTCTGAGCTGTATTATAATTTTGTGGTTCTTGCCTAAAAACCCGAAGCTTTTGTTCCTCGGGGCTCTCTGGCACTCATCGGTCCAGGAGCCCGTCTCCACAGCCGAAGAGTAAAAAAAATCCTCTTGCGTTTGCATCTGCTGGTGTGGTTGTTTGAGTCCTGGGGTACGCTCTTCCGAGAAAGACCTTGGGGGTCTTTCAAAACCAAGAGCAATAAAAAAGGACAATGATGGTCACTTCCTACTCGTCAAAGGAATGATACAACAGGAAGACATCACTATAGTAAATATGTATGCACCAAATGCAAGGAACCCTCAGTTCATTAAGCATAAATTACTCAAAAGCAAAGCAGATAGAGATGCCAACACCATCATAGTAGGAGACTTTAACACTCCCCTGTCATCACTAGACAAATCGTCCAAACAAAAGACAAGCAGGGAAATAAAGTTGCTAAATAGCACCATAGACAAGCTAGGGATAACAGACATCTACAGAACATTCCACCCCAAGGACACAGATTACACATTCTTCTCAGCAGCGCATGGAACTTTTTCCAAAATTGACCATATACTGGGCCATAAATCAACCCTCAGCAAATTCAGAAAGATCAGTGTAATCCCCTGCATCATATCAGACCACAACGCATTAAAGGTAGAAATTAACAATGGGAGAGGATCCAAAAATTTCAACAGATACTAGCGACTGAACAACTCGCTCCTGAACAATGAATGGGTCAAACAAGAAATCAGACAGGAAATCCAGAACTTCCTAGAAACAAATGATAATGACAACACAACCTTTCAGAACTTGTGGGACACAATGAAGGCAGTTCTAAGGGGGAAATTCATTGCACTAAATGCCTTCATAACAAAGACGAGAAGTCTCAAATTAACCAACTATCCTCACACCTAAGGTCATTAGAACAGATGGAAAAATCCAACCCTAGGAGCTCAAGATGCAAGGAAATAATTAAGATCAGAGCGGGGATTAATGACTTGGAAACTAAGAAAACAATTGAAAAAATAGACAAATCAAAGAGTTGGTTCTTTGAAAAAGTCAATAAGATCGACAAACCCCTGGCCAACTTAATCAAATGAAAAACTGAAAAAGCCCAAATTAACAAAATTAAAAATGACAAGGGTGAGATCACAACAGATCCTGAAGAGATCGGAAGTATCATCAGGTCATACTTCCAAAACTTCTACTCCACAAAATTAGAGAACCTGGAAAAAATGGATAAATTCCTGGACACCTACCAACTTCCAAAGCTCAGACCAGAGCAGATAAAGATCCTAAACTGTGGTACCCTGCTAATGGGGTATGGAGGAAGTAGGGTTTTCCTGAGTCTGGCAGGCTTCTGGGACTGTCTTCTTCTGATAAGGAAGTTGAGGCAAAGTCCGAGGGCCCCTGTAAATCTTAGCAATCCTGAAAACTCCAGCCCCCAGGCAGGCCACAGCTGTCCCATGAGATAAACGCAAGCAGTTCAAAGCCTAACTTAATCCAACTGCAAATAACAAACCTAAACAACAAGGATACATTTCCTCTGCTGACATCATCATTCTATCCATGTCTGTATCCATGTATAGAGTCACGTAGCCCCCTCAATTTATCTATGCAAATTAGGTATCCAAAGGATACTGGCCCCTACCAATCAAGCTCATGAGATGCTCACAGATCTTGCTTCCTATGCTTCTACCTCTGACTTTTCTCTATATAAACAACTGCTATCTATACAATAAATGAGAATTGCCCACTGCCGTGTTCTCCCGAGTCTCATCTCTGGTTCGGCTCACAGCTATTCCAAGCCGCTGCTCACCCAGCTCCCGTGGGTGAATGGGGAGTTGATGCGCGCTGCAACTCCCTAACTAACCCACGGACCCAGAACTGGCAACCCAACGTGTGCAACGGATACCCATAGAAGGCGACCAATCCCCAAAGAAGGCAGACAGATACCCAGCAAACTGCAGCTGGCATCCGCCTTCTACAGTCTGAGCAGCTGGATCTCTGGAATACGCAGGGAACGTGAGTCTCCATTCACACAAGGGACATCGGCCCCAGGAAGGTATCTGGGTTCTGGCCTCCACACTCTGAGGGCTGGCACTCTTTTTTCTTTACTTTCTTTTCGGTCCATGCCATCACGAGGGACTTTTCTAAAGCTAAGAAGCAACTGATATCTCTTGGCTGAGGCTACTCTTCAGCAGAGAAGGAAGGCTCTTAGCTGGCTGAACTGACCCCGACTGCCCATCCGGGTGTTGGCTGTGACCACTCTATCTTAATCTCTATCTTGATTAAACCTGGCAACGCACTGGCCACTTAAATCCCATTGGGGGGCCACCAGTATTCTGAAATTTGCGGACAGGCTTACGTCTGAGCTTTTGGGGAATCCCCCTTATTGCTGGTCGATAAGGGAACGTTGCCCACTGGCTTTGACGTTTCATATCTTTTCTATCATGGGAAACTCCTCTACCCGTCAGAAGAATTCTCCAGTGAAGGAGTTAAAGGCACTTCTTAAGTCAGGGGGACTTGACCTTTCCAAAAGACAGGCTGCTTCCTTCTGGGAGGAAGTGCTCTCTGTAGCTCCCTGGATGAATGCTAGTGACTCCCATGATGCAGAAATTTGGACCCGTGTAGCATATCTAGCCAGAAACAAGGAGATCCAGGAAGGAAATCCCCCTTCCACTTCCTTTCTCCCAATAATAGCAGCTATCAGGCAATGTCTAACTCTTTCTAAAACAGAAGCTGATCTTAAATTACAAAATGAGGCTAATTCTGATGAGAAAAGCTCTAAGGATAACCTAATGACAGACCTTAGCTCCCTAAAACAGGCTATAGAGGAAATTCGGCAAAAATTCGTAGGTCCTGGAGCTCAAACTCCAGCCTCACAGGCAGCAGCACTCCTGCCTTCCTGGAAGCTGCCAGATGGCACCTCAGGCAAACCCCCCAGCCTTTCGGACCAAAGCGCTGATGTTAACTCTTCAGTGCCCAGATCAGACGAAAGTGCTGATGTTAACCCTTTAGTGCCCAGATTTATTTATCCACATTTGTCACCATATATTCCCACAGTACCTGAGGAACCAATAATTCCAAAAATTAAACAGGTCAACTCCTCAGACAGAAGCGGTGATAAGTCTCCCGTGCCCAAATCTATGCCCATGGTGCCGGAGAAACCTAAACTCAAACTTGCACCCTCCCCCGCCCTCCCTGAGGCGCTGGCTGGAGGCACGAGCAGAGGCTGCACCCTTGCTACCCCCACCCTGCCTCACCAGGCTACAGCCCTTGCCATTGGAGCCCCTGGCCCCGCCCTGCCCTCTCGGGCTGTGGCGTCTCAGCAGCTTCAGGTCAAGCACCCTCCAGCCAGGGTACACAGGCAAACAGCTAAAAAAAAAACCCAAAATTTACTTTCAAGAACTCCCTAACAAATGCTCTCAATATAAAAAACTGTATGCTCTCCATTTGGCCCTTCAGGAAAAAAATAGCCATTTTAACCTCTTCTCCAATAGCATTTATGCTATCAGTCTGGCCTCCACGTTCTGAGGGGGGAACAACTTCCTGAGCAAATCTCCAGTAGCCCAGGAAGTGCAACAGTCACTTAACCTATGGGACCTAATCAGGCTCAAAAGCTTCTGTACAGACAAAAATACCATTCTCAGAGTCAATAGACCCCCTTCAAACTGGGAGATGATTTTTGCCAGCTACAACTCAGACAGAGGCCTAATTTCCAGAACTTACAGAGAGCTCAAAAAAATTAATAACAAAACCCCAAATTGCCCCCTCATAAAATGGGGCACTGATCTCAACAGAGAATTCACAGAGGAGGAAACACAAATGGCGTTCTCTCACCTGAAGACGTGCTCAGCATCCTTAAGCATCAGGGAAATGCAAATCAAAACCACAATGAGATACCACCTTACCCTGGTCAGAATGGCAATCATAAAGAAAACCAACAACAATTGTTCCTGGCGAGGATGCGGGGGAAAAAGGAACCCTCATTCACTGCTGGTGGGATTGCAAACTTGTTCAACTGCTATGGAAAGCAGTGTGGAGACTCTTAAACAGAATGGACATAGAACTACCAATGGACCCAGCTATCCCTCTTCTAGGCATCTATCCGCAAGATGTCACATCTCGACGCCGAAATATTTGTACAACTATATTTATAGCAGCTCAATTCATAATAGCCAAGAATTGGAATCAGCCCAAATGCCCATCCATGGAGGAATGGACAGCAAAACTGTGGTATATTTACACAATGGAATTTTACTGAAAGGAAAAAATGACATATCAAATTTAGGAAAAAATGGTCTGATTTTGAACAGATCTTACTAAGTGAACACTCAAAAGAACAGAGAATCGAATGCCGCATATTCTCCCTCATATGCGGTCCTTAACCAGGATAACTGTAAACTCTACGCAGACTAGTAGAAAGAAGTGAGAGGTTATGAATCAGGGGTAAGGGATGGGGGAAGGGAATGGCTTTGCATTGAGGCTGAACCAAATTAGGTTCAAAAACATAAAATCCTCATGAGCATACTGTAACCTAGTGAGCAAGTAGTGGGTGTCGACTGGCAAGAGGGGCCATGAGTAGTAGGGGAGAGAGTCTAAGCCTATGAATAATTGATCAGTTTGACAACCCCTAGTCCCAGCCACTGGTTCCTTCCCTCACTGAGCTGTTGACCAAAGTGTTTCATGGAGTTCCAAAAACAAGGCAGAATTCTGTCAAGCTCTTGAATGACCTCCCTAGGCCTGAGGCAAAACCCTGTTGCTGAAGAAACCACAGAATGCCATCCATCAGCATCGAGAGACCCTTCATGGTCCGGAATGGTATCCAGCCCCCAGATGGTAGTTAATGCAGTGCTAGAAGGCACTGCACAAGCTGCCAGAGGAAGCTGATCAATGACGCTGGAGTAAACAGAGACCACTGGCATGAAACACAGACTGCGGCCATGAGTAGGCTGACCACACCTCCTACTGGGAGAGAACAGCAAACCAAGAAAGGAGCACTAGTGCAATGGAGGAGCCTGGGCCTGGAGGAGACAATGAACAGCTTTTAAATTCGGCCAAATATTCCACTTAGTGAGGGGAATCCCGTGACTGGAACTGGGGAATCAGTGAGATATGCACCAGATCCCATACTCTTTGGCTCCCAAAACAAGATGCACTATGGGACTAATTGATGGGGAGGCTACTAAAAATAGAATCTAGGTAATCCAGAATTGTGTATATTTGTTAACCTATACTGACCTCACACTCCGATGGAGATTTTGTTTGAATTTTTCAGGATGCAGCGAGAGTTGTGGCCCATCTAACCCTACCAACCGACTGTAGGCCTATAGCAGAGATTCTCACAAGAGATGAGCCACCACAGTCATACCGTGGAGGATCCATATGGAGCCCCGCAGAGAATGACGGGATGAACAAGGGACCCACAGCCACAGCCATTCAATCAACATAGGATAAGCCAGGGGGACAGAAACCAACAATTTTCAACACAAAGCCCCCTAAGCGCACAACATTAAAGCAGCCTTAATACTCACCCACCACGACTCAGGGAACTGAGCGGAAGAGGGGATGGAAAGATTGTGAGAGCCATGGTGGGGGAGACTATCCAGAGGCAAGGAACCCCTCAGTAACAACACACTTAGGCCAGGAGAACCAGGCTGAGTACTAGGCTATTCATGGTCCCCTGTCACAAGGACTGATCCAGACAACCCATGGAAGAGGCTATCCAGCTGATTGGGGATTGGGGGGGCATTGGGGAATTGGGGATAACTCAATGTTTGCCCACTAAATAATGTAACTCATTATGGTCAATAAATATATATATTATAAAAAAAGAAATAACATTTTATGAACTTTTTGCCCTGCTTCTGAGTATAACACCAGAGTATGTTAGGTTATGCTTTTAACAAATGCCTCTCCCGGTTCACAAACAGGGTTCTACTAAGAGACTCGTCTATCTCTGTAGCAGCTTGCTTCATATGGACTAGACTAGATTTCTCTCCATTACAATTGCATACTCCTCCTGTGTTCTGTGACTACTCACAAAAAGCCTGAAGGAGTAATAGCTAACTTAATAGCTAAAATAAATGTTTAAATACCTTATTTTAAAAAGTAATGATGATAATAATATGTCCCTATTAAACCATTTAAAAATAAATGTCTGGCTCTCCCATTGAGACTCTTGTCTACAGAGCTGGTTAAAAATAATACAAAAAAAATTCTCTACAGAATTTTTAAAATCCAGGTAAAGAGGAGTGGAATGTAACTCAGATGGTAGAGCCCTTGCCCAGTATGAACAAGGTCCTGGGTTAGATTCCCACTACTTGGAAATAAAAACAACTAGGGAAAGTGGTTAAAATGACAGTGAAAGTGAGGCCCTGACGTCTGACTAAAGAGCAGGACAGGGTTGGAGAGATGGCTCAGCAGTTAAGGCACTTGCCTCCAGTGCCTAAGGCCCTGGGTTCAATTGCCCAGTACCCACATAAGCCAGACCCACAAGGTGGTGGCCCTGGTCCTGGTGTTCTCTCTCTCTCTCTCTCTCTCTCTCTCTCTCTCTCTCTCTCTCTCTCTCTCTCTCTCTCTCTCTCTTTGAAAATGAATAAATAAAATATTTTTAAAAAATAAATAAATAAAAAGCAGGACATTCCCCTCACTGAGTGGAATATTTGGCTGAATTTAAAAGCTGTTGATTGTCTCCCCCATGATGTTGAGACACATGCTTGATCTTCTCCCATTGAGCTGTGGTTTTTCCTAATGATGGGATTTGCCTGATTGTGCTCCAACTTGTGCTGGTTCAAATGACTTGACTCTACAACCCGAGGCTCTGCTGGATAGCCTGTGAGTGTGGCTGCCTTGCTCCTCGGACATCATCTTCCTGCACCCCTGCACTAGGTCCTGACCTCCACTGGCTCTAACACCCAAAGTCATGCAGGGTCATGACCAAAAACTGGTTCACTCTGCTCTTTCTGTATAGATAATATATGACCATGTATCAAGAAAATAGGGGCTTGGAGAGGGCTACATCAAGATCAATATAGAGAAGGAGGGGGTGAAGCCAGACGTGGTGGCGCACGCCTTTAATCCCAGCACTCGGGAGGCAGAGGTAGGAGGATCACTATGAGTTCAAGGCCACCCTGAGACTACAGAGTGAATTCCTGGTCAGCCTGGGCTAAAGCAAGACTCTACCTCGAAAAAAAAAAAAAAAAAGGAGGTGATGGGGTCAGGAGAGATGGCTTAGTGGTTAAAGGTGCTTGTTTACAAAGCCCAACAGCCAGGGTTCCATTCCCCAGTGCCCATGTAAAGCCAGATGCCTAAAGTGGTGCTCGTGTCTGGAACTTGTTTGCAGTGGCTGGAGGCCCTAGTGTGCCCATCACTTTCTGTCTCTCTTCACCTCCATCCTTGCAAATAAATAAATAAAGCTTTTTTTTTTTAAAGAAGGAAAACCGATTCGCTTTAATCCCAGCACTTGGGAGGCTGAGGTAGGAGGATCCCTGTGAGTTCAAGATGAGCCTGAGACTAATTCCAGGTTAGCCTGGGCTAGAGAGAAAAACTTTTGAAAAATGAGAGAGAGAGAGAGAAGGAGGGAGAGAGAGAGAGAAAGAGAGAAGTGATTTAAGAAAGAGGCTGATAGGAATCTCAATAGCAAAGTGCAGGCTTTATTCAGAGTGCCTAAGAGGTTGGCACCTCAGGTTCCAACAGCATCACTCCCCTGGAAATAAGAGTGTGCGCTGGGTGGCTGTGCTGGGAGCTTTTATTGTCGATGGGGGTAGGGACGTTCTAGCCGCAAAATGAGGAAGGGGGAAGTGAGGACATGGGAGCTACAAGCTGTCTTGAGTTATTTTAGTTTTCCTGGGATGGCCAGTCAGCAAGTGGCTCCTTGTGGCCTAAGATAGAGGGGCAGTTGGCTATCTCTGGGCAGATCCCCTGACATCTTTCCAGGGTCTGTTTGCTAACTCCTTCAGTGATGGCAACCAGGAGACTGAAAACCTTCCCAATGGAGATTGCATATAACAACAGAGCATTGGTGGAGAGGAGGGATCTGCAATATACAAGCACAAGGGAGGCAGGAGTTATGTAAATGACCTGTAAAAGCCCATGAAGCTGGTGGTTTGAGCGCATGTCATCTCCAGCTCACTAATCCACCCCCATTCTCAGGAACACCTTTCTTCTTCTTAAACTACCTGTACAGCTATCACCTCCCTTCCTATGTGTGCCTGGTACAATCCCTTGTCCTGGGACATGAGCTCCTGGAAACTCCTGTGACAGCAGGTGCCCTCCAAACTTGGCCCTGTCTTTGTTATCATAAAGGCGCTCTGAAGAAGGGACACGACCAAGTCTGGATGGGACTATGACAGGCTTCATGAAAGGCCACTGTGCAGCCACATCCTGCAGGAGGAAGAAAAGGACAGCTGAGGCCATGCAGTATCCAGGGATGGAATTAGCCAGCTAATGGCTGCAGAGCCACTTCACTCCCCAACCTATGCAATGCTGAGTCCTTTCTCCTTACACAAGTCTCCTCCTCCTCTGAACAAGGGGATTTCTTGGCTTGACAAGATTTTCCTAGGTACCTATTCTTAACTTTCCATTCCTCAGTTTCATTGACTGCCTGTGTTAACCTGATAGACAAATCACACAGCCTGTCAGTGGTCAGGGAAACAGGAAGTGCCACTGTCCGTCCCTTCCTCATTATGGTGACTGTCAGCTACAGGACCTTTGGGGCAGTATCTTGTCAGCTCAAAAATGTCTTTCGTCCAAGTATTTGTGTTCAGCTCCTGTAATCTTTCCCATGTAAACCCTCCAACCTTCTGGTTCAGAAACCTGCATGAAGCAGCAGACACACGATGGACCATCAAGCTGTTACAGGAAACTGAGTCACACAGAGATGACACCAGAGATAGAGTGGAAAATCAGAAAATGTATTCATGTCCACAAGGACTCAGGGGAATAACTTCCAAAGCCGGAGTCCTGAGCTCTGATGGCTCAGGGGTTTTATAGACAGTATGGCAGGCAGTCTAACATCACCTTGAATTCTTTACCCTATTGGTGGGTTAGAAGGTTTTAAAGTTACATGATTTGGGGACACAAACAGAAAATGCCTTAGCAATCAGTCAGTGATAAGAAAGTTCATATGCAGAAGAGAAAGCTGTGTGTTCAGGGGTGTTTGTGCCCATGGCTGCGCTCACCAGACACAAGCAGGTGCAGCTGCATAGATAGGCGACTCTCAGGGTCACACTGTCGCCCTAACAAAGGCTTGAACAATAGACACTGTGTTTTCTGGTATCATCGGGGCCTGATTTCTCTGTTAAATTTCTTCTACCACAAAGTCATGAAGAACAGAGAGAGAGTCTGGGGGATTTTTTTCAGAATAAAAGGAGCGTCAGTGACTTGAGTCCTTGTCCAGGCATTTGGAAAACGGTGACTTTTTTTTTTTGGCCAGGCTGCTCAAAGGTGTTCCTAAATCCTTCCAGAAAGCACTCTTTATGCATAATGGTCCCTTCCTTTAAGAACACCCAAGATGTGCTGTTTTGTTACAAGTGCCTCCTATCACCGTTGATGAGCGTTCTTCTCTAACTCTGGGAGAGTTAGAAGCGGAGAACATGGTCTAAGAGGAAAACAAGAAAAGAACATGCAAGTTTATGGCACTCTGAATCGACAAGACAATTATCTCCAGTGGCTCCAAGTTTGAGCTTGGCTGCTTAGCATTTGGGAGTTCCTTCAATGGAGACTCAGCTGTTTCTGCACAGCTCATGATTCACTTTATACAGCATCCGGTTATCTCAGGGGCACCCATGTTCCCTAAGGATGTATTCATTTCCCAAGTGAGCTCAGTGTGTGTGTGTGTGTGTGTGTGTGTGTGTGTGTGTGTGTGTGTGTGTGTGTGTGCAAGAGCACATGACCTGTGTGTTCTCTGAGTTCCCTCCACAGAGAACCCCAGTACTTCACCTGGCTGTGACTGGTTTTTCTGCTACTTTATTTTCTAGACAGTGCCACAAGCAGGAAAGAGTTAAGTCTGGTTTCTATATTCTTCTCTGCTGGATTAGAGTTTCATCTTCTCAAGGATGCTTTTATTTTTTTGCTTAGCATCCTGATAAACTCCAGTGCTTCGGGAATTGGGCAATTTGTTTTGATCCCCTGGTCCCAGTGGTGCACCCATTTTGGACCTCAGGCTTATGTGGGAATCAGTTCTGGATCTTATCACTATTGGGCTGGAGGCTGTCTATTATGAACTGGCCCATGGATTAAAAATTCTTTTTCTCTCTTCCCTTGCTCAGTTGGCCCTAAATTCCTGAATTCAAATGATCTTCCTGCCCCAGACTCTCAAAAAACTAGGGCCAAAGTGTGTGTCACCGTGTTCAGCTTCAACTTTAAATATATTTTTTTATTTTAAATATATTTTATATGATATATTTAAATATAAAAATCTATATTTATTTTAATCTTTTCCAAGATTCCTTGGAATTGTAAAAGGAGGCTGATTCAGGAAGTCAAGTTTGGAAGGCCTGATAATTAAAGTCCACTCAATCACTCAACAGGATTATGTTGAGATTTCTGGGTCAAGATGGCAGACTAGCAGACACTCCACGTCCCTCAGGAAACAAGGGTCAGGGTTTTCAGCACGGATCCAGGTCATGGACACAAGATGCGGTCACGCACTGAGCTCCAGACACCTCCCGGCACAGGATTCTCACCACTGGAAGCCTCCATCGAGGACCAGGGCTCGCCGGAGGCAGTGAGTTGTCAGGAGCCGGCAAGCCCAGCCAGAGCAGCCTCAGCCTGCCGGCTGCCAGAGGCTTTTCCTCAGCCTCTGCCGGCTTCCCTCAGGTTCCCTTGCTGTCCCTCCCGCCCTCTGCATGTTCCACGCATCTATCCTGTCCCTCCTGGGCCCTTGAGTGTCTCTCATTTTCAGCTTTTTTTTTCTTTTTTTCTTCTTTTCTTTTTCTCTTGTTCCTACGTAACCCCTCCCCCATCCTCCTGGTCTCCAGTGTCTGTCCCACCTCTCCAGGTCCTTGCTAATCCATTTCCTTACTTAATTTTTTGTTTTTGTTTTTGGCCTGGTGACCAGGACCTGGGCTTATACGTGGCCCCTCCCCCCCAGCCTCCAGGTCTCCAGCCCATCTGCCCCACCCCTCCAGGCCTTGCTAATCTATGTCCTTGCTTATTTTTTGTTTGTTTGTTTTGTTTTGTTTTGTTTTTGGCCTGCCAACCAGAACCTGGGGTCTGGTAGACCCTTCTCACAGCCTCCAGGTCTCCAGCACATCTGCCCCACCGCTCCAGGCCTTTGCTAATCCATTTCCTTGCTTACTTTTTTTTATTTGTTTGTTTGTTTGTTTTGGCCTGCCAGGACCTGGGCTCTTACAGAGCCCCTCCCCCTGGCCTCCACATCTCCAGTGCATCTGCCCAGCCCCTCCCTTCAGGTTTTTGCCAGTCTTTTATCTTGTTTACTCCTTTGTTTTATTTTATTTTTTCATCTTTTTTCTCTTCCCTTTTCTTTTTCTTCCCTCCTCTGTGGTACTTTCTGCCCACTGAACCCTGAGGCTTCCTTGAGACCTTACTCCTGTGGTTTTCCCCGCCTGTCTACCCCCGTAGTTTCCCCAACCCCGGCTCCCTATGGTACCCCAGCAAACTGATTCTATGTAATTCTATGTAATCCCCAAGCGCTGGTCCCTGAGGTATCCTCAAGCTCCGGATCCTGAGGTTTCCCCACATGCCCGCCAGCTCCTTTTGCCCACAACCTGGTTCCCACGGTTTTCCCATGTGATAAATAGTCCCTGGGCAGCGGTGACAGGCAGCTGACACCCTACCCCATCGTACCTTACCCCTAAGGGGCCCCGCACCCCCTAGCAGGCTACATAGGACCTGGCACCCCACCCTCTGCCTACTTAGTCCCCACAGCCCCACACCCTCCTCTAACAGGGTACCCCCAGTATCACCATCAAAGTCCAGCCAGTGATCTGAGGGCACACACACTCACAGATTAAACAAGTGAGTGCCAACTCTACCTGTGGAGTCCAGTGTACTCCCAGAACCCACTAGCAAAGTGAAATCAGATCAAAGGCTTCCCACCAATCACCTCAACTGGAATCAAAATGGGCAGACCTCAACGCAAGAATATATCATCAACTAAGGAAACCATGCCAAATGGCAACAGCGATGCCACCAAAGAGAGTGAGCAGAGGCAGGCCCAGGAAGACAAGACAATAAACCCTGTTCATACTGGTACAGATCTTGAGGAAATCTTAATATCAGTCATGCAAGCAAAGATGGACCAACATATTGAAAGAGTTCAAAGTCAGCTCATTAGCTTTGCCACCAGGCTTAATAAAATTGAGGAGAACCTAATGGACTTCAGAAAAGACATATCAGAACTAAAGACAAGCCTGCAAACTAAAGGTATCAAAAACCAGCTTTCCAAATTAACTGAAGACATCTGCAAATATAAGAATGACTGTCAGGAAGAAGTAATTAAATCAAACCTTGAAATGAAAACACATTTCAACAGGATGAGGGAAGCAACCCAAAAAGAAGTAGCAGAAAACAAAAACCATCTTGAAATAATAAGAACATCCCTAGAATCTCTTACTAACAGGATTAACCACTGGAAAAACAGAACCTCAGACATGGAAGACAAAAAAAGAGGAGAATTCGCGGGCAATCAGAAACTTGACAAAATTCAAAAGAGCAAGTGAACAAGACTCAGGGGAAATGTGGGATACCCATAAAAAGACCTAATCTCAGGATCATGGGGATCCCAGAAGGAGAAGAAAACCAAGCTAGGGGCATAGAAAATAGTTCCAACATAATTATGCAAGAAAACTTCCCATATTTGGCAAGAGATAGTCCTGTACATCTAAAAGAGATACGGAGTACCCCAAACAATTTGGACCAAAAGAGGAACACCCCAAGACATATCTTAGTTACAATGCCTAGTGTTGAGGATAAAGAGAGAGTCCTTAGAGCAACGAGAGAAAGGAAACCATAAATCATCCCTCAGCAAATTCAGAAAAATCAATATAATCCCCTGCATCATATCAGACCACAACGCATTAAGGGTAGAAATTAACAACAGGAAAGGATCCAAAAATTTCAACAGATACTAGCGACTGAACAACTCGCTCCTGAACAATGAATAGGTCAAACAAGAAATCAGACAGGAAATCCAGAACTTCCTAGAAACAAATGATAATGAGGACACAACCTTTCAGAACTTGTGGAACACAATGAAGGCAGTTCTAAGGGGGAAATTCATTGCACTAAATGCCTTCATAACAAAGACAGAGAAGTCTCAAATTAACCAACTATCCTCACACCTAAGGTCATTAGAACAGATGGAAAAATCCAACCCTAGGAGCTAGAGACGCAAGGAAATACTTAAGATCAGAGCTGAGATTAATGACTTGGAAACAAAAAAATCAATTGGAAAAATAGACAAATCAAAGAGCTGGTTCTTTGAAAAAGTCAATAAGATCGACAAACCCCTGGCCAACTTAATCAAATGAAAAACTGAGAAAGCCCAAATTAACAAAATTAAAAATGACAAGGGTGAGATCACAACAGATCCTTAAGATTGGAAGAATCATCAGGTCATACTTCCAAAACTTCTACTCCACAAAATTAGAGAACCTGGAAGAAATGGATAAATTCCTGGACACCTACCAACTTCCAAAGCTCAGACCAGAGCAGATAAAGATCCTAAACAATCTTATAACAATCACAGAGTTTGAATCAGTAATCAAGAACCTCCCCAAATGGAAAAGCCCAGGTCCAGATGGTTTCTCAGCTGAATTCTACCAAACCTTCATCACAGAACTGAAACCTCTCTTTTTGAAGCTTGTCAGGGGCATAGAAAAAGAGGGTAGACTCCCAAACTCCTTTTATGAAGCTACCATTGCCCTAATTCCCAAACCAGGCAAGGATGTAACAAGAAAAGAAAACTACAGACCCATATCCCTGATGAACTTGAATGCAAAAATCCTAAACAAAATCCTAGCAAACCGAATACAAACCCACATCAAGACTATAATTCACCCTGACCAAGTCGGTTTCATCCCAGGGATGCAGGGATGGCAAAACATACAAAAGTCGATAAATATAATTCACCACATTAACAAACTCACCCGCAAAAACCACATGGTCATCTCAATTGATGCAGAGAAGGCTTTTGACAAAATTCAACATCACTTCATGTTCAAAACCCTGGATAGAATAGGCATAGATGGCCTATACCTCAACATGATAAAGTCTATATACAGATCTCCTAAAGCACAAATCATCCTCAATGGGGAACGACTCAAGGAGTTCCCGCTTAACTCAGGGACAAGACAGGGATGTCCATTCTCACCACTGCTATTTAACATAGTGCTTGAAGTTCTAGCCCAAGAGATAAGACCGGAGAATAGCATAAAAGGGATACAAATCGGTCAGAATGGCAATCATAAAGAAAACCAATAACAATTGTTGCTGGCGAGGATGTGGGGAAAAAGGAACCCTCATTCACTGCTGGTGGGATTGCAAACTTGTTCAACCGCTATGGAAAGCAGTCTGGAGACTCTTGAACAGAATGGACATAGAACTACCAATGGACCCAGCTATCCCTCTACTCGGCATCTATCCGCAAGATGTCACATCTCGACGCAGAAACATTTGTACAACTATATTTATAGCAGCTCAATTCATAATAGCCAAGAATTGGAATCAGCCCAAATGCCCATCCATGGAGGAATGGACAACAAAACTGTGGGATATTTACACGATGGAATTTTACTCAGCTGAAAGGAAAAATGACATATCAAAATTTAGGAAAAAATGGTCTGATTTCGAGCAGATCTTACTAAGTGAACACTCAAAAAAACAGAGAATCGAATGCCGCATATTCTCCCTCATATGCGGTCCTTAACCAGGATAACCATAAACTTTACGCAGAGTAGTAGAAAGAAGTGAGACGTTATGAATGAGGGGTAAGGGATGGGGGAAGGGAATGGCTTTAGCATGAGGCTGAACCAAATTAGGTTCAAAAACATAAAATCCTCACTAGCATACTGTAACCTAGTGAGCAAGTAGTGGGTGTCGACTGGCAAGAGGGGCCATGAGTAGTAGGGGAGAGAGTCTAAGCCTATGAATAATTGATCAGTCTGAGAACCCCTGGTCCCAGCCACCGGTTTCTTCCCTCACTGAGCTGTTGACCAAAGTGTCCCATGTGGTTCCAAAAACAAGACAGAATTCTGTCAAGCTCTTGAATACAAAACAATTACAAAATATTTATTAATATTTTGATTTATCTATTTAAGAGAGATACAGAGAGAAAGAAGGAGAGAGAGAGTGTGAGTTGATATATTTTAAAGTAAGATAAATTAAGGCTGTAGAAATAAACCTTTTCCCTGGGGTGAACACACATCTTCTCCCCAAATAAGGCACAGGTTTATGGGGTCACTTACAAAGCAGGATAGGGGGTTGCTTACACGGGCAATGGATTACTCAATGGCAGCTGCATCAGTGAAAAGCCCATCCCAGGGTAGGTAGGTGAGGACTCATGGAGACCGCTTGTCTGGAGCCCAGATGCTGAGAGTCTCAAATGCATTGCACAACTTTCAGGTAGCTCAATGAGAGTGTCATTCCAAGCAGCTGTTCTCACTTTCTATAGCCTTGGGGCAGGGTCTTGCAACCTTTTCCTAGACTTGTTGACTTCCTGAGTCTCTGAAACTTTCTCCCCCCACCCAGGAAGGAATGTTTCAGTTTCTAATTAACATAACCTTGGGAAGTGATTGAGTTGACTTTAAATTTCAAGCCTCACAAATTTTTTTTTTTTTTTGAGGTAGGATCTCACTCTAGCCCAGGTTGACCTGGAATTCACTATGTAGTCTCAGGGTGGCCTTGAATTCATGGTGATCCTACTACCTCTGACTCCTGAGTGCTGGGATTAAAGGCGTGTGCCACCACGCCCGGCAAGCCTCACAAATTTGACTCCCTGAATCAGCCTCCTTTCTTCAATTCCAAGGAATCTGCTACACAACACAGACCAAGAACAAAAATAGGCTATAACACCTCACAGGATGGTTACATTGAGCTTCCTGGCAGCCAAGAGGAAATGGATATATACAAGATATTTTTGTCAAAGATGAAGAAAAAATTATCAGGCATAAGAAAAACTTACCTTTTTACCTTAATAATATCCAACCCTGATCTTTCAATATTGGAAATAAAGATTTGCTGGGTGGGAGAGGAGGAGGAAGAGAAAAAGCCACTCCTCTTATCCTATTTGTATGATGTTTACAGTTTTCGTCAGAATGTAAAATTAGTAGTCTCCATGATGAGCCCTTCCTTGCCTAACATGCTGAAAATCCCAGGTTAGGTTCCCAGCAGTGCAAAAGAACAAAATAAAATAAGTGGACATTCATTGTAGAAAATGTGGTAACTTCCAATAATCACAAAGGAAGTAAAAGCTCCTGGGAGCTTGATGTTGGATAATTCATTATTTGGGTTTAGGGCATCTCCATGCATCTGCAGAATTATTGAACAGATGCACAGAATTACGACTATGCAGTGTCTCCTGAGTCCTCAAGGAAAGCTCACTAAGAAGGCACAGTGGGGAGGACTCTGGCATTTGGCTGCTCTACCGGTACCATTAACAGAGGCAAACTAACTTCTATGCACTTCATCAATAAGACTGGAGTTGGATGTTAGAAGAATTTTTAGGGTTAAAGTCTGGGCTCTGGCAGCCCAAACAAGCTAGGCTCACTCATCCTCAATACACAAACTTTTAAAGAGACAAGTAACAATAAAAAGCAAAGAAAGGGGGCTGGAGAAATGGCTCAGTGGTTAAGGTGCTTGCCTACAAAGGCTAGTGACTCAGGTTCAATTCCGCAGTATCCATGTAAAACCAGATGTGCAAAGTGGCCTCTCTCTCTCTCTCTCTCTCTCTCTCTCTCTCTCTCTCTCTCTCTCTCTCTCTCTCTCTCTCTCTCTCTCCCTCTCTCTCTCTGAAATTAAATATGTATATATTAAAGCAGATGAAGATTTAATCAATGTGGCCCCCATTGGGAAAAGGAAGAAATCTAGTCCCGTACATTGCTGACTCATTACTGTCTCAGTACCAATTTGTCTGGCATGGTAAGGTGGTCTGCCTGGGAGATAAATCCCTCCTCTATGTAGCACAGATTCCTGAGGAAATTCCACTTTCTTAGGGTCCTTTGTTTCCATGGTCTGATATCCAAAGGGAAGGGCACAAGTGTTTCTCTTCAAAATATCTTCTATCTGCTAGGATGGTTACAATTCCATTTTGTTTTTAAATTTCAGTCTTGAAGGATTTAGAGTGATATGATGAACTTGATGTGAAAATTCCAGAAATATTCTTGTGCCTGAAACAAATTCCAAAAATAGAATACAAAGAAGAGCCAAGGTTAGAACACATTCATTTAGTGTCAGTTAACCATGCATAAGAACCATTTCTCCATGATTCTCAAAGGGCTGGCATAAGTGACTCTATTTTGTTGTTGAATTTGAGGCTTTGAGACAGGTTCTGAGAAGCCCAGGCTGGATCATCCTCCTGCATTAGCATCCCAAGTACTGGGATTACAGGCAAATACCACCAAGCCCAATGCATTAGTTAGGGTTCTCTAGAGAAACAGTACTGATATAATGAATATGTATTATAAAGGAGATGTGCTGGGGCTGGAGAGATTGCTCAGTGGTTAAGGCACTTGCCTCCAGTGCCTAAGGCCCAGAGTTCAATTCCCCAGTACCCACATATGCCAGACCTACAAGGTGGTGGCCCTGGTGTTCTCTCCCTCTCTCTCCCTCTCCCCCCCCCTCTGTATTTCTCTGCTTGAAAATGAATAAATAAAATATTTTTTAAAATAAAGGAGATGTGCTAAATTATCTTACTGGCTATGGGTGGGCAGTCCAACAATGGTTCTCTGCAGGGTAGAGAAACTTCAGTAGTTCCAATCTGGCATGGAAGACCTGGAAGATTCCTGGAGAACTGCTGGTATTCAGTCCACATTGGAAAGCCGATGGAGCTGGTTCCAATGTCTGTCAAGGATGGAAGCAACAGGGTAGACAGATGGATGGACTAGCAAGCAGCCTGGGCAGCCAGGCATAAACCTCTGTGTTTTCCTAGAGCTTCTGTATATATAGTCTGCCACCAGAAAGGCTAGCCCACTCTGGAGAAAGGTCTTCCTCCCTCAGTTAATCCTTCCTGGTTGGTTTTGATTCCACATCAGTGGTTGGTGGATTAAGTGACAGACAGCAAGCTCTTAGTGCCAAGTAAACTCATTATGAACAATGTTTTTTAATTAAGAGGTACAGAAGGGGGTGGAGAGATGGCTCAGTGGTGAAGGTGCTTGCTTGCAAAGCCAAACAGCCTGGATCCAATTCCCCAGTGCTCATATAAAGCCAGATGCACAAAGTGGTGTATGCTTCTGGAGTTTGCAATGGCCAGAGACCCTGGCATGTTCTCTCTTTCTCTCTCTCCTTCTCTCTCTCTCTCTCTCTCTCTCTCTCTCTCTCTCTCTCTCTTTCTCCTTGAAAATAAATGAATAAATAAAGAGGTACAGAAGTTATAGTACTTAAGTTTACTTGGTCCTAAAGAAAGTAGGAATGGATAAAACATTCCTCAAAATAATAAAGGCTATATATGACAAACCTATAGGTAACATTATTCTAAATGGGGGAAAAACTGAAAACATTTCCTTTGAAATCTGGAACAAGGGTGCCCATTATTTCCACTCTTATTCAATATACTACTTGAAGTCTTAAAGCAATAAAACACAGAAAACTGTAAAAGGACACAATTAGGAGAGAAAGAAGTGAAACTGTCTGTATTCACAGACTTGTTTCTATATTTAAGGGATCCTCCAGACTCAGCAGAAAATTCTTAGCAAAGTTATAGAATACAAAATCAACCCCCCCAAATCAGTAGCTTTCATATATTCTAATAATTAACTTGCTAAGAAAGAAATTGGGAATAATATCCCATTCACAATAGTCTCCAAAGAAGTATAATACCTAGGAATAAATACCACCAGTGATACAAAAGACCCCTACAAAAATTATAAGACACTAGAAGAACGTATCAGACATTAAAGAGAACTCCCATGCTCCTGGATTGGCATAATTAATATTGTGATAATGACTAATTACCAAAAGTAATCCACAGGCTCAGTGCAATTTCCAGCAAAATTCCAATGAAATTCTTCACAGTGCTAGAAAAAGCAACCCAACAATTCATATGGAACTATAACGACCATGCATAGCCCAAGCAGAAAGAACACTGCTGGAGGTATCACATCCCTAACCTAAAATCAACTCGAAATGAACCAATGACCTTAATGTGAGACCTGAAACTTTTAAATGCTACAGGAAAACATAGGTAAAATATTTTAAGATACAGGGATAAGCAAGCATTTTCAGGACAGGAGTCTAATAACACAGGAAATGATTGACATGAAATCAAGAAGCTATTTCACAGCAATGGAAACAATCACCACAGTGAGGAGACAGCTTACAGAATGGAAAGAAATCTTTGTCAACTACACTTCAGAGAGGGGATTAATACCAGGGACATATATAGAACCACAAAAATAAAACACCAAAAAAAATCATGCAATCAATAAATAGGCTAAGCTGGGTGTGGTGGCTCAGGCCAGCACTCAAGAGGCTGAGGTAGGGTTGATGCAAGTTCAAGACCAACCTGGATTATATAGTGAATGCCATCCAGCTCAGCCTGGGCTAGAGTGAGATCCGACCTCAAAAATATTTTTAAAATGGCATTGCAGAGGTAGTGTGGAAAGAATATGAGCGTTGCACTCACTGTCTCTACGGAAATGATGGTAGACAAGAGAATCAAAACCCATCCAAGAAGAAAGTAAGAGGATGGTAAGAACTCAACACTAAAGGAGATTTCTGCCAGACCCTCTAAGGCTCAGAAACATTAAGAAAGGGGGAGTACTCCATCCACTGATAGACTGGGAACCGTCCAAAAGTAAAGAATCCCCGCGCTTTCTGCCTGTCTTGCCTGTGGCAGTCCAGATTGAATTGGGGAGAACATCCATACGGTAGGAAGGTTGTGTTCAAATTGGGAAAGGTGTTATGTACTCTCCTTGTTTTCACAGTAACGCACCGGGCAGTCATTTGGACCTGTCACCTGTCATCACAGCCGACTGTTGCTTGTCACCCACACACCAGGACTTCATGAATGGGACTGACGTCATCTTGAGCTTTTATTTTGACTGATTGTTTGGAGTGGAGACATTGTCTTTTTAAGAAAAGAAAATGTGTCATGTAGGTTGTCTAAAAATAAAGTGCATTTAAACTCAAAAAAAAAGAAAGGGGGGAGCAGAAAGAATGTAAAAGCCAGAGGGTGTGTGGGCATATTTAGGAGGGGGTCTTTGTCCTCCTGGCATGAACTGACTGGGGAAATTATGACGCCACAATGGTTTCTGATACCCCCACAAGATCAGCACTGTTCTGAGCCCATCAGCGTTTTGTCATGAAGGACGGAAGAGGATCAAAGAAACAAAAAGCCAAACAGAGGAATGGCTACCTTGAAAGGGGAGGGTCCTCTGAGGATGGGGGATAGGGGAAGGGGGCAAAAAAAAAAAAAGAATAAAAGGATGGGACCACAGTCAAATTACTGTATGTTTATGTATTAAGGTTCTAAGTAAAATAATAAAATAAAATGAATGGGCTAATGACCTGAATAGACAGTTCTCAAAAGAAGAAATATAGGGCTGGAGAGATTGCTCAATGGTTAAGGTACTTGCCTGCAATGCCTAACAACTCAGGCTCGATTCTCCAGTACCCTTATGTAGCCAGATGCACTAAGGGGCTAGAGACCCTGGTATACCCATTCTCATTCTCTCTATCTATCTATCTATCTATCTATCTATCTCTCCTTGCAAATAAAAAGTGATATATTTAAAAAGAAGAAATACAAATGTCAAGTTAAAACTGCTTTGATATAGCACCTCACCCAAGTCAGAATGGCTACCAACAGGGAAACAAATGGTAGAGAATCAAAACTCATCTAAGTACTGAATTATGATGATGATATATTGTGTATGAGTATGGAGGTTGTCAATGAAAAGGTGTTTTTTTTTTTTTTAAAGAGCATGGGTTTTTTTGGTCCAGTGACATTACTTTGCATTTGTTTTTTTTGTACAACTTTTTTTCAAGCCTTATTGCCAACTTTTATATGAACCTACAGCATAGCTAAATATTATTAGAGAATTTCCCAGTACTGTCTGTCCATGTTCTATTGAGGGGGGAAGGGAGTAATTCAAAACAATTTATGGTTTTATAAACATGGTGTAAATGCCATTTGTAGATAATCTGGAGTTTGTACATATTTAATAAGTTCACTTGAAGTAAAAGATTTTAAGGTCTGTTAAAATTAGTCCTATAATTTACCCTTTGAGATACAGTTTCTAAAATCTCTATAGATTTGACTTTTATACTTCTTCATGATAGTATTCACACAGCAAACTAAATTTATAGCCCATAGACCTAGTCTGTTTAGTCCTTGAATGACATGCTTAAAACTAGGAAATAAGGGTTGGATTTGAATTCTAATACAGGCATTCCAGAGCCTCACGTGAGGTCAACTGCTAGTGTAATCTTCATGATTCTACCATTGGGCATTCCATACTTCTTGCCCAAATCAGCACAAGTTGTACATCAAGATTCCTGTGGAAAAAAAAAAGATTCCTGTGGAATTTACCTGAAAGAGTAATTTTTAAAGAAAAGTGAATTTATTCCTGTGTACTGAAAGATAAATTCTATACTTGCTTTCTTCTTGACACTCCTCATAATAGAAAAATTACCCACAGAAGCAGTATGGAGCATATCCAGAAGTCAGAAGGTTTGAATCCTTGTGGATTGCTTTTCAAACTAGTTGGTTATAGTTCTAGAGTTTAAAAGCTGGTTTTAACATGAATATCAAATTCTTGTATCTTGTGACTAAAGCTTAAGAATGCCTGTTTATGAGAAGAAAACATAATATTAATGAACAGTGCCAAATACACTGTGCATACCTATAATTTAACTTTTGAATGTAAAGTAGCTCCCTCCTCCTGTGTGATGGTCCATAGTTAAATCCTTGTGATGTTTTGTATGGCTGTAGACTTTGACAACATGTAAATAATGTGTACAGCAAGTTTTTATGATTAAGGGATCAAATTTATTGAATTTTATTATTGAAAATTAAAGCAACAAAAAATAATAAAAAATACTCTTAAAAAAAAGAGCATGGGTTAATAGAATAAAATGCTCTAGTGGTTTGATTCAGGTGCCTCCATAAACTTCGTGTGTTCTGAATGCTTGATCCCCAGTTGATGGCAATTTTGGAATTGGGACCTTGTTGGAGGTATGTTCTTGGGGGCAGTCTTATGGGGGTTATAGCCAGCTTCCCCTTGCCAGTTATTGGCACATCTTCCTGCCACTATTTGCAGTGCTGTGGCAGAGGTGATGTCCACCCTCTGCTCAAGCAGAGAGAGAGAGAGAGAGAGAGAGAGAGAGAGAGAGAGAGAGAGAGAGAGAGAGGGCTGCCGCCTTGTGTGTCTGGTTTATGTGGGTCCTGGGGAATTGAACCCAGGGCCTTAGGCACTGGAAGCAAGTGCCTTAACTTCTGAGCCATCTCTCCAGCCCCCCTGCTACATATTTTAAAATGACACAGCACACTGTTATAAGGTTTTGTTTATATATTAAATAATCTTTCTGTTACCCATGCAGGGTCCAGGTGGGTGTGTCCAGCAAAGCTGCCAGCAACTGGATGATGCTTTGTGCTTCTTGTGTTTGTTTCCTGTAATGCACGTGTTAACAAAATAAATAAAAGTGCTTTTAAAATAATAATAATAATAATATTTCAATGAAAAAATATATTTCTGTGCAAAAGAAATATTGTTTCTAAGTTGGTGGCCTTTCCAACAAGTGATATCATTTGTGTTGAAATCCTTGGTTCTCAGTGGGCAAGGGATGCCAATCAGACTCTCAAGCAGGCAGCTCTTTTCCCTTCCTGTGAGATTATAGCCAGGGTACATTGTGCATATGTATAGAGGTTATCAATAAAAAGTTAAAAAAAAAAGCAAAAGATGCCAAAAGAAAATAAATGGAGTCGGGCGTGGTGGCGCACGCCTTTAATCCCAGCACTTGGGAGGCAGAGGTAGGAGGATCACCATGAGTTCAAGACCACCCTGCGACTACATAGTGAATTCCAGGTCAGCCTGAGCTAGAGTGAGACCCTACCTCAAAAAACCAAAATAAATAAATGAATAAATGGAAAAAATATAGGCTGGGCATGGTGGCACACACCTTAAATCCCAGTAATTGGGAGGCAGAGGTAGGAGGATCGCTATGAGTTCGAGGCCAGCCTGAGACTACATAGTGAATTCCAGGTCAGCCTGGGCTAGAGTGAGACCCTACCTCGAAAAACCAAAATAAATAAATAAATAAATAAATTGAATTAAAGGTAACAAGTACTGGTAAGGAAGTGGAGGGGCAGGAACACTTATATACTAGAAGCAGTAATGTAAACTTGTGCAGCCACTAGGGAAGACAGTATAGCGGCTACTCAAAAAGAATTAAAAATAGTGGGATGGAGTAGTTAAAGTAGTTAAAGTGCTTGCCTGCAAATCCTAGTGACATGGGTCCGATTCCCCAGTGCCCAGGTTAAAAATCCAGATACATAAAGTGGCACATGCATCTGGAGTTTGTTTGCAGTGGCTGGAGGCCCCATCTCTCCCTCCCTCCCTCTCTCCCTTTCTCTCTCTCTCTCCTTAAAAATAAATAAACATTTTTTTAAAATTTTAAAATAGGACTGGAGAGATGGCTCAGTGGATGAAGTGCCTGCACACACACATTGAGGAGTTCAGAGTCCCAGAGCCCACAGAAGCTGAATGTGGTAGCAAACTTCTCTAACCCCAGCGTTCCTGAGTTTGATCTCCAGAACTCATGTTTATAAAAAAAAAAAAAGGCTGGTAATGGTGGTACACACTTAGAATAATCCCAGTGGTGGATAAGCAAAGATAGGTGAACCCCTGAGGCTTTGTTGACCAGCCAGTCTACCCTTCTTTACAAACTTCAGGCCAATGAGAGACCCTGTCTCAAAGAAAGGTGTGTGATATTCCTGAGGAATGACACTTGAGATTTTCCTCTGGCCTTCACAGGCACTGACCCAAGTGCTTGGTTACAGTCCACATGTGCACACACACACACACACACACACACACACACACACACACACACACACACAAACACACTCAAATACATATACAGATTCTTTTCTGGGATTATTGCTATGGGGGTCTTTCTAGGAAAACTCTAGTATAGGCAAGTGATAAATCTAAGATTTTTATTAAGGCTGTCTTATACATAAAATGATGGATATATATGTTTCTCAGCCATCTTTATGTTTAATTTCCTTTTCCTAATGGGAACTACAGGAGATACAATACAATCTGAAGGAACGGTAACACTCGGGATCTACATGAGCTTAGTTTACACAGCAGAGAAAAGGGGCAACAGTAATGTCTTACCAAAAGAAGAGATAGCTTGTATTTAATGAAAGATTAAGTTATTAAAAATGCTTTTATTAAGTGATCAGAAAATTCCTAAGCGCTTTTTGCTGGCAACCTAAAAATATATGAATTTTAAAATTAAAAAAATTAAAGAACTGTCATATATGTAGAGACTTTTTACATGGTTTCTGGACTTTGCTCTATATGAAATATAGCATTTCCATATATTTTGTCAATATTGATTGAGGTGAACTAATTTTTTTTGGGGGGGAGGGTTGAAGTAGGCTTGCACTCTAGCCCAGACTGATCTGGAATTAACTATGTAGTCTCAGGGTGGCCTTGAACTCACGGCGATCCTCCTACCTCTGCCTCCCGAGTGCTGGGATTAAAGGCATGTGCCTCCATGCCTGGCTGAGGTGAACTAATTTTGCTACTGGGGTAATAAAGTTGTCACTCAACATTAACTCATTACTAATAGATATTGCCTTTTGTTGTAAGTAGTGTTGAGATTAGATTTTTAACATAAAATTTGGTATGTACATTATAAAATTATCAAGATAAAAGTATTATTCACAAAAAAGCAACATTAAATTTTAAAATCTCTGTTCAGTCAATAGACAACTTACTGAATAGGAGAAAATGTTCACCAGTTATACCTCTGACAAAAGTTTAATATCTAGAATCTACAAAGAACTCAAAAACCTAAACAATAAAAAAATCAAGCACTCCACTCAAAAAATGGGACAGGGAATTGAACAGAGAGTTCTCAAAGAAGAACTAAAAATGGCCATTAAACACCTAAAGAGATGTTCAAACATCTCTACTCATCAGGGAAATGCAAGTTAAAATGACTATGAGATTCCATCTCACTCCAGTCAGAATGGCAACTATCAAAATATCAATGATGGGGTGGGAGTGGAGGGGAGAACCTGGCTGCCTCTTATGCTATCCATAACCTCCTACCTCATGGAACGATCTAGTAGGCCCACCGAATAGGATACCCAGTGGATTGGGGACAGGGAGGAGGGAATCGGGGATACCAACGTAATATTTACTAATGCAATGTATCTAATTTTTGGCAGTAAAAATATTGATTTAAAAAATATATATCAATGACCACACAGGCTGTTAAGGATGTGGGAAAAGAGGAACCCTCATCCACTGCTTGTTGGAGTGCGAACTTGTACAGCCACTATGGAAATCAGCATTGAGACATTTCAAAATGCTGAAAATAGAACTACTGTTAGATCCAGCTATACAACTCCTGGGCATCTACCCTAAAGACTACTATATACCACAGAGACACTTACTCAACCATTTTATTGCTACTCTCTCTATTCACAATAGCCAGGAACTGGAATCAGCCCAGATGCCCATCAACAAATGAATGGTTAATGAAGATGTGGGACATATGCACAATAGAATTCTACAGTGGTAAGAAAAAAATGATCAAATTTACAGGAAAATTAGGAGACTAGGAAAAAATCATGCTAAATGAAGTCACACAGGCTCAGAAAGACAAACACTGCATGACTTCTCTCATATGCAGTTCCTAACCTGGACCAGCAGCAGTTAATTGTGAGCCATAATAAATATCAACAATATGGACGTGGTACTAGAATGAAGCTAGGAAAAAGGTGAAATGGGGAGGGAAGGGAAAAGAGCTGCAAGTTTATGGTCAGAAGAAAGAATAAAAGAAAGAAAGAAAGAAAGAAGGAAGGAAGGAAGGAAGGAAGGAAGGAAGGAAGGAAGGAAGGAAGGAAGGAAGGAAGGAAGGAAGGAAGGAGAGAAAAAGAGAAAGAAAGGTAAGTAGGTATGGAAAAGTCTCCAGGGTAGAGGGAGGATAGGGTTACGCAAAACTTATGACAACATAAATAAATTCCATAGAAACCTCTTCCTGGACACCATTCTACTTGTCATTACCCTCAATAAGGAGAGGGGGAAGCTGAAAAGAAGAGCCCCACAAAAGGTGGAGAAAGCATAGCCCTAAAATCATGGGCTCTGGCTGGTAACTCCCAGGGCCAGAATTTGGTAACCCCACCCCACCCGCCTCACCCCCCACACACAGTGAGCTGTTGGTCAGGGACACACAAGATCCCCAAAATAATGCAGGCTATTGCCAAAACACTTGTTAGCTGCAAGAGCTAAAAGGTAAGTCCCTATTGTTGAAGACATCACAGCCTTTGGCCAGAGGATGTCAAGTAAGCATGCTGGAACTGAGGGGAAATCCAGTTCTTTCCCATCTAGCCCCTTCTAGTGCTGGGAAGTGCTAGGAGAGCCACTGGAGAATAACAGTTCCCTACAGAATAATTATGCAGGAGATCCTGCCAGATACAAAATCAACCAGCTGAGCAAGAAGTATATACTTGTGCAATAGTGGCACATAGCCAATGTAGATAACCAACTGCTCACAATTGGACACGAGACCCATTCAGTGTAAGAGAACTCATATCTGGCTCAGGGAACCAAGCCAGATTCCCCAGAACAGGAAACTCATAGGCTCCAGAGAGAAGCTCAACACCTCTTTAAGACTGGATATACACATCAATATATCTGTCTAATGACTAGGCTTATCCCCTTTTATTCAAACTATTCTTACTTTTGGTTGGAGAATCTGTTCTTACAGAGGGAGGAGAATACTGGGGAGAACAAGGATGCATCAATACACCAAGAAGAGAGCGCCAACTGTCTACCAGGAGATGGTCATTTCCATAACACCTGCCCAGGCCCAGAAGTCATTGTAGAGGACGCAGTGACATAAACACTGCTCTCAAGGCTAGCTTGAAAACCAGTTCCAGAGAAATAGCAACAGACACTGTGGTTGCTCAAACCTCATCAAAACATAGATACAGAGTCTACAGAGAAAACAACACTAAATTAGATCTCTCTCTCTTGCCCACCAAGGCTCAAGGAACATTGCAGAAAGATTGTAAGAGCCTCAGTGTGGGTTGGAATAGCCTGAGGTACTGTGTCTCCCCCTGCAGAGACTGAGGCCTGTTGGGCCCCACAATGAATGCTAATAACCCCACCAAATAAGGCCTTCTGCAGAATTGGGGTGGGGGGGGACAGGGGTTCTAAGAGTACAAACTTTTTATTTAAAATTAATAATAATAATAATAAATGTAAAAAAATGAACATTTTTTCGCATGTAGCTCAAAGTCCTTAGCCTTCATGTTCATTATTCACAATCCCATTGTCTTCTGACTTTGGCAGATGGTTTATTATTTTTATTTAAAAAGCATAAAGCAAAAATCAGAATATCTTTCTCCTTTTTATTCAGCTCAGGACCCCAGCCTATGGAATGGTGCCACCCACATTTAGGGTGTGTCTTCTTTGGTGACTCTAAATCCTGTCGAATTGACAATCAAAATTAACCATCACATGGCAGTGACTACTGGGATAACTCAAAAGACACCATAGTGCTGAGAAGAAGTGACAGTGGAGTGCTCAGCACTGGGACATCTCTATCACACTTCCTGAGGCTCAGGGTCTATTGTGGAAGAGGTGGTGGAAAGATTGTAAGAGCCAAAGGAAGGGGAGGATTCCCCCTCACATAGGGAAAGAGAAGAGTCTCCATCAATTTTTAAAATTGTCTTCTTTGCTTCCAGTTCATTAATTTCTGCTTTGATCTTGAAATTTGCTTTCCTTCTGGCACTTTTGGTACATTGTTCTTGTTTTTCCAGTCTTCAGATGGATAGTTATTTGAGATCTATTTTTGTAATGTGGGCATTTAGTGCTATAAATTTCCCTCTTAGAACTGCCTTCATTGTGTCCCATAAATTTTGATATGTTGTGTTTTCATTGTCACTCAGTTCTTTAAATTTATTGATTTCCCCCACAACTCATCACAGTGAGCTGTTCAGTCTCCAGGAGCTGATGTGTTTTCAGTTATTACTGTTGCTGCTGATTTCTGATTTTACTGTGTTGTGGTCAGATATAATGCAGCGAGTTATGTCAATTTTTCTGAATTTGTGGAGACATGCTTTATACCCTTATATATGGTCCATTTTGTAGAAAGTTCCATGAGCTGCTGAGAAGAATGTGTATTCAGTAATTACCTATATTGTTGTTTGGCTCCATTGTTTCTCTATTTTCTGCTTAGAAGATCTGTCTATTGACAATAGTGAGGTATTAACATCTCATAATATTATTGTATTGAATATATAATTGGTTTATTGTCTAGTACTTTGCTTTATAAAATTAGTTGCCCCTGTGTTGGGTGCATATAAGTTTATGATTTTAATATCCTCTTGTTGAATTGTTGTTGAATAAGTGTGAAGTGGCCTTCTTTATCTCTTTTGACTATATTTGGTTTAAAGTCTACTTTGACAGGTAGTAGAACAGCCACACCTGCTTGTTTCTTATTTCTTTTTCCTTGGAATATCTTTTTCCATCCTTTCACCCTAATGTGAAATTTATCTTTAATTGTAAAGTGGGTTTCTTGTAGACAGCAAATGGATGGACCCAGCTTTCTGATCCAGCCTATTAACTTGTGTCTATTGATTGGAGAGTTGAGTCCGTTAATGCTCAGAGTTATAGTTGTGAGGTGTGAGTTAATCCCTGTCATGTAGAAGATTTTGTGGAGTTTGGTGTTTTCTAGGTCTTTGTATGATGTTATGTCCATTCTAGTTTTATTTTTGTTTATTTTTTTCTTTTTCTCTCTTCATGTGCATGTTGGCTCATCTCTTCAGGGTAGAGTATTCCATGTAGCATTCTCTGTAGGGCTGGATTAGTGCTCAGGTAATCGTAAAGGTGGTTTATATCATGAAAAGTTTTTTCTTCACCTTCTATTATGAAGAATAATTTTGCTGTATATAGTATTGTGGGTTGGCAGCCATGGTCTTTTAGGTTTTGAAATACTCCATTCAAAGCTCTTCTGGCTTTTAGTTTCCATTGAAAAGTCAGGGGTAATTCTGATGTGCTTACCTTTGTATGCAATGAGCTGTTTGTCTCTTGCATCACTTAGGATTTTGTTTGTTTTCTTCGTTTAGTGCTTTAATTATGATGTGGCATGAAGATTTTCTCTGATCCTATCTGTTTAGAGTTTTGTGCATCTCCTGTACCTTGATGGCTCTCTTCTCTGTTTAAATTTTTTTCAATAATTTTGTTAAAAATATTTTCTATGCCTTTGGTCTGTATTTCTTCCCCTTCCTGTATACCCATGATCCAAATATTAGGTTCCCTCCAGTTCTCCTGTGTTCTATTTGTACATTTTTTTAACTTAGCATTGTTTATGACTCTCGATCGATAGCCTCTGTCCTCTGTCCTGTCCTTGAGTTCTGATATTCTGTCCTCCACATGGTCTATTCTGTTGGTGAGACTTTCTTGGAAATCTTTTTTTTTCTCGAGATCAACTCTTGCTCTAGCCAGGGCTGACCTAGAATTCACTGTGTAATCTCAGGGTGGCCTTAAATTCACAGTGATCCTCCTACCTCTACCTCCCAAGAGCTGAGACAAGAGACTAAAGGTGTATGCCACCACGCAGGCTTTGGGAAACTTTTAATAAGACTACCTCCCCACCACGACTCAGGGAACTGAGCGGAAGAGGGGGGCGGAAAGATTGTGAGAGCTGTGGTGGGGAAGAATATCCAGAGGCATGATGCCCCTGAGTAACAACATACTAGGGCCAGGAGAACCGGGCTGACTCCTAGGCTATCCATGATCCCCTGCCCCAAGGACTGATCCAGACGGCCCACGGAGGAGGATATCCAGCCGATTGGGGATGGGGAAGAGGGGCATTGGGGGACTGGGGATAACAACTGATCCTTTGCCCATTAAATAATGTAACTCATTATGGACAATAAAAAATAAATAAGACTACTTCATGTTTGTTTTCCATTATTCTTTTCTTCAATGTGTCCATCTCGTTGTTGAATTCCAATTTCATTTCTCTATTTGACTTTATTGTCTCTCGTATTTCATTTCTGCATTTGGTTGTGCTACTGAGCTCTTTCTAAATGCCTTCAATTTCACTGAGCATTCTGGTGAAGGCTATTTGGTGACTTTCTTTGATTTCATCAGCCTTTGGTTGATTTTTTGTTGTTGTTGTTGGTTTTCTTCCGTTTTCTTCATTCAATTTTTGTTAGTTTTCTTCCATTTCAGTGAGCCATCCTTTGACTTCTACTGGAAGAACTTTTTGTCTATTAACTTCCACTTTGATCAGCTATTGTTTGAGATCTTGATATATATATATATATATATATATATATATATATATATATATTAACCAGTTTCTTCCATTTCATCCAGCACTTGTTCATGGCTTTGTTAAGATTGTTCAATATGCTTATTGTAATTTCATTTTGTGATTCTGTTTTGGGTTTCCTCTGTTTTCATGGGAGGATTCCATTGTGGGTCTAGGTGGTCTTGGTGGGGATTTCTTGGTTTGGGGTCTTGCATTATTTGTCATGTTGGAGTTTGCCCATTTCTTGTCTTGCTATGAGTCAAAAAATAGGAGCTCATGTATAGCATGTGTTGGGTGGCCTGGTCTAATTTGATGAATGTGGGCATGTCCTGGCTTGGGCTGGGTGCACTTGAGCCTGTATAGGGTTCACCTTTAGATTGCCACCTCCAGACAGGTCTGGATAAGACCTTAGGAGGCCTTGATTGCTCAGCAACCATGCTGGGCCCTACTTTTCTCCAATGGTGTTCACTGCCTAGGACTGGGAGTCCAAGATTGTCTTGGGTGCTTGAGCTGAGATATAGAAAGCTTTTGTTCCTGCTCTTGTTCAGACTTTTTTTCCCCCATTTTCCCTTTTTGTTCTTACAGGGTGGATTTTGGTAGGAGGAACCCTTCCCAGTAAAACTGCTATTGTTGGCTAAGGAGGGCCAGGGTTGGCAAGTAGGAACATGTCCCCAGTGGCTACCATCTCTAGTTTCTAGGTACCCTAAAGCACTGCTTACCCATGTGCCTGGCAGCATTCAGGCAGGATTCTCTGCTCCCTCTAGGCTCACCTCGCCCAGGTGTTACTTCCCCTTAGCTTCCCTCCCCAACTACAGGCTGGTGTTTGCCTGGGGCTGCCTATTTCCCATGTGATCCAGGCTGGCCCTGGGTTCCCCACTAAGCTTCAGTTGGCATTTGCCCTGGCCTACTCATTTTGTAGCAGGAACTGGGCACAGCAGGTGAACACCCAGGGCTTCACTGCTGCATATCCTCAGAGTTCGTGTCTCAAAATGCCAAAGAATTGGACAATTTTGACAGCATTTTTTCACACGTTTATTCTAGATGAGTCAGTTTAAGGGAATTGGGAATAGGATAGGGGATTAACCCAACCACCACGTGGTCTGTGAGGTTTACAAATCATCATCAAAAGTGCACAGAATCATCAAAAAGTGGGGAAAAAAAGTACACATGATAAAAAGAAAATTTTCCTTCCCCCTCTCAGAGGAGAGGAAGGAGGGAATAAAACTCACCACCAGTCCAGCGCACCTCCAGCCCAGCAGTCAGGACAGGAAAAGAGGAAGAATGTGTCCCAAATTTGGATTAGGACTTTTAAAGGTTTTTGCTGGGGAGGGGAGTGTCCTTGATAACATGATGTGAGGCCATGACCTATCTACCTGTGGGAGGAGTCTTCCTCCTAATCCCTCTCAACAGTGTACTTAACAGTGTACTCCCCAGGTGCAGGCTGGCATTGTCTGGTGCTTCTTGACTCCTGAACCCTAAGGATCTACTCTACGAGCTTGCCTGACTGGGAGTTCTGTCATCCCTTGTCTTTCCCAGCAGTCAATGGGGCAGAAACCCATATTGGTTGTATGGTTGCTGAGAGCTTTCCTTCCTCCCACTTCTGTGCCAGGAACTCTTGTGGGTTCCTGGTTACAGTATAGACCTTCATGGTTTGGGCCGAGGGATTATTGTACAAATCTTGTCTCTATTTCCCCCTGTTGTTTTTGGCGTGGCTCCTATTCCTCCATCTTAACCAGAAGCCTGGTCCCGTGATTCCTATTCTCCTGCCACAACCCCCACCCACAAGAGCTCGAGTCCTAGAAAGGGGGCAAAAGGGTAAAGACACTACTGTCATGGTGATGAGGGGAGTAGTCTAAGAGACCAAGAGACTCTTCCTACTCTACTGGTTGGTGTCAAGGGAAAATTTTCCCCTGGGGTGATGGGAACATATGTCTTTTCACCCCAGCTAATACACAGATGACAGTCCAAAAGAACAATCACTCCAAAATCAGTTTGGTGAACAAATGAGTTTATTGGGGTTACTTACAGAGCAGGGTGAGGGGCTGTTTACAGGAGCAATGGGGGACTCAAAACCAGCTCCATCACTGAAAAGCCCACCCAAGCACAGGTGATGACTCAGAAGCTGCCTGCAGGCAACTCAGCTGTCAGTCTTGAGCTCACTACATGATTTGCAGGCAGCTAAATGGGAGAGTCTCCTCCCAACCAATTGTATCTCCTTTATATATAGGCCAGGGTCTTGCAACACTTTGCCAGACTTGTTGACTGCTGAGTCTCTGGAACTTCCTTCCTGCTCCACCTCCAGGAAGGAATGTTTCAGTTTCTAATTGACATGAGAATGTGTTAAAATTAAAAAAAAAAAAAAAAAAAACAATTGCTAGAAGGAATCTAACTATGGAAGATGTTGTAATAGTTTGATCAAGGTGCCCCCCCCAAACATGTATTCTGAATACTTAATCCCCAGCTGATGGCAGTTTTGGAATTGAAACCTTGTTGCAGGTGTGTTGTAGGGGGCGGACTTAAGGGGGTTATAGCCAGCTACCCCTTGTCAGTTTTTGGCACAACTTCCTGCCCCTGCAAATGAACTCCAGATGTATCCACCACTTTGTGCATCTAGCTATATGTGGGTACTGGGGAATTAAACCCAGGCTATCAGGCATTGCAAGGAAGTACCTTTAACTGCTGGGCCATCTCCCCCAGTCCTCATCTTTTTTTTTGTTTGTTTGTTCAGGTGCTTTTTTTTTTTCTTTCTTTCTTTTTCAAGGTAGGGTGTCACTCTAGCCCAGGCTGACCTGGAATTCACTATGTAGTCTCAGGGGAGCCTCAAAGTCACAGTGATCCTCCTACCTCCTGAGTACTAGCCAAACTGGCCTTGACCTCATGGCAATCTTCCTACCTGTTTTCCCAGTGCTGGGTTATAGGCGTTAGCCACTATGCCTGACTTGCTATTTCTGTTTATTGTTGTTGGTTGGTTGGTTGGTTTTTGAGGTAGGGTCTCACTCTTAGCCCAAGCTGGCCTTGAACTCTCAGCGATCCTCCTACCACAGCCTCCCAAGTGCTAGGATTAAAGGCATGTGCACCCCACCAAGCCTCACCTTTTTTATTTTAGCATTTTATCTTAAAATAACATCTTTTTGAGTACTTTTTTTAACTAAAACATAACATGTATTTTTGTTTTTCTCTCTTCTACTTACTGCTTTTTTTACTTTATTTTTCTTAATATAATGAAACAAAGCAACATAAATTTACCAACTTATTAAGTGTGGAATCCAAATTTTGATTGCCCAATACCCACATAAAGCCAGATGCTCAAAGTGGCACATGCATCTTCAGTTTGTCTGCAGCAGCGAAAGGCCCTGGTCTCTGTCTCTGTCTCTGTCTCTCTCTCTCTCTCTCTCTCTCTGTCTCTCTCTCTCTCTCTCTCTCTGCTTGCAAATAAAAATAAAAATGTTAAAAAAAAAACACACTCAGCTGGGTGTGGTGGTGCATGCCTTTAATCCCAGCAGAGAGATAGGTGTCTATTGTGAGTTAGAAACCACCCTGAGACTACATAGTGAATTCTAGGCAGGTCAACATGGGCTAGAGTGAGACCCTACCTCAGAAAACAAACAAGAAAGAAAAAGAGAGAGAGAGAGAGAAAGAAAGAAAGAAGGAAGGAAGGAAGGAAGGAAGGAAGGAAGGAAGGAAGGAAGGAAGGAAGGAAGGAAGGAAGGAAGGAAGGAAGGAAGGAAGGAAGGAAAGAAAGAGAGAGAGAGAAAGGAAGGAAAAGAAAAAGGCATCTCACAGGTTCTGCCAACTACATACACTATGCTCCATCCAGAAAAATGTTCTACGATAGCCATACTTTTGGTTTTGAATGAGTGAGTTTATTAAGGATATAACAAGCTAAAAGTAAAAGAACAAATGGCAAGCAGCAGAAAATAACAGAACATCAGATGGGGTACTCACTACACCCAGCAGAAACACCTGGGGAGACAGTGAGTTTCCAATTGAAAAGCAGACTGTCTTACCCTCTGATGAGGCTTTTTTTACCTCATTAGCCATTTCTACTACAGACATTTTTATATTATGGGATAAATAATACGGATCTCTGCTCAAGTTTTGAGATTTGGGGAGTGCAGGAGGGGAACTGGACAGTCTGGGAAATGGCTTACAAATTCCAGTTTTCTCAAGGACAGTCGGGTTGTTTGTTGTTTTCCCTTTTCCCTGTCACAGGACCAGAGAGCTCACTGACCCCAAGAACGAGGGTCTCAGAGGATGACTGAGATAAATAAGCTTGGATCTGAGATTAGGGAGAAAGCTCTCGGCATGCTTACACAGCACAGGACAACTTACTAATATAATTGCCGTTATAGCTGCACAGGCTATACAAGAGTCTGTCCCCCCAAAAATATTCATAAGGCTGAAGAGATTGCTCAGTGGTTAAGGCACTTGCCTTCAAAGCCTAGAGACTTGGCTTCCATTCGCCAGTTTCCACCTAAGCCAGATGCACAAAGTGGCGCATGCATATGGAGTTTGTTTGCAGTGGCTAGAGGCCCTGGTGTGCCCATTCTCTCTGTGTCTCTCTACCTCTGTGACTTGAGTGCTGGGATTAAAGGCATGTGCCACCACACCCAGCAATTTTTTTTTTTTTGAGGCAGGGTTACACCTCTAGCCCAGGTTGACTTGGAATTTACTCTGTAACCCAGGCTGGCCTTGAACTCATGGTGATCTTCCTACTTCAGTGTCTTGAGTTCCAGGATTATAAGTGTGAATCCCCACACTGGCTAAAAGGTAATATAAATAGTATAAAACAATTTTTATTTTTACCTCACCCTCATTTCCACCCAACACTTACTTCTATTAGTTCCAAGTTCAAAATGTATCTATAACTGAATCATCTTTCACTCTGCAATTTCTACCTTGGCCCAAATCATTTCTAACCTGGACCGGTTCACCTCCTGGATTCAAGGGGTCCTGCCTCAGCCTCCCAAGTAGCTGGGCTATAGACACATGCCACGACATCTGGCCCAAATCATTTGTTTCCTTTTTATTTTCCTTTTCTTCTCCTCCCCTTTCTCATCTTTAATTGTGGATTTTTGAGGCAAAGTCTCACTGTGTAGCACATCTTAACCTGGAACTCAGGATCCTGGTGCCTCAGCCTCCTGAATGTGGGGATTACAGATCTGTGCCACTATGCTTGGCTCTTTAACCTGGGTTTTATTGCAATAGCTTCTCAATAAACTATCAGAATACCAAGTTTAAAATATTACTTATAGCCGGGTGTGGTGGCGCACGTCTTTAGTCACAGCACTCGGGAGGCAGAGGTAGGAGGATTGCATGAGTTCAATACCACCCTAAGACTACATAGTGAATTCCAGGTCAGTCTGGGATAGAGCAAGACCTTACCTCAAAAAACCAAATAAAATAAAATAGAATAAAAATTTTACTTGTGGGCCAAGGATGTAGCTCAATGGTAGAGCGTTTACCTAGTCTAGGCAAAAGTCCTGGCTTCAACCTCCAGCATTTTACACACACACACACACACACACACACACACACTCGCATGTAACTTCTGCCCTCCCTTAATCAAAACTTTTAAATGGCTTCCTATGTTACTCAGACAAAAGTCAGTCTTTATAATGGACCTGAGTACACTACAATTTCTCTAATATTAGCTCTTTCCATGCTCTCCCTAAACTGTTTCCCAGTAATAGTGGTCTCCTTCCTGTCACAAGCCATGTTGTTCTATATTAGGGCCTTTGCCTGAGGATTTCTTTTCTCAAATGTCCTTGTGGCTAAGTGCCTCACTTTCTTTAGGTCAGCTTAAATGTCAATTTATTAATGAGGCCTATCACCTTTCTTTTTCTCCAAAACAAACATTTCTACTTGATATACTATTCATTTACTTATTTGCTTTCTGTTTTCCCTAGTAGGACCTAATTCTTACAAAGGGGAGGAATTTTCTTTTACGGAAGTATCCCTACCATGGAACAGTGTCTGGCTTATAGTGAGTCAAAAATACATACTTGCTGACTGATATACATAAGATATCTTCTCTACTGTTTTCCCCAACACAAATGGCTAGATAGCTAAGCGTATCAGTCAGCTTCTCTGCTTACAACATCATTGCAATGACTAAGAAAATGAACCAGGTGTGGTGGCACATACCTATAATCCCAGAACTGGAAGGAGGCAAGAAAATCAGAAGATCAAGATAATTCTTGAAGCCAGTTTGGGATACATGAGTCTCTGTATCAAAAAGGAAGAAAGGGAGGAAAAGTTGAATCTTTATAATATGCTAATTGATATGGCAGAGTTGGAAGGCTAGTGGTGGTGCTGGAATATAATATGCTCCCTTGCTGCCCCTTTGTAAATAACCTAGTTTAAGTACTGTAAAAATTTAGACATATTGCTGAAGACCACATATGCTTGGGCTGCAGGTCACTGAGAAATCAAGCTGAAGCTGAGCTGGAAACTTCCTCCCTGACAGAAAGCTGGGAAAAGCTATGGCTGCATGAAGCCTTATGGGAGAGAGAAGACATCAATGGTGGTGAACAGCAGTGGACCTTACAAGCCTTTAAGACTGGCCATCCAGGCCAAATGTGCCAACTGGGGAAATAGTGGTATGTCTAGTGTGGGAGAAACCAACTGTTCTCTAACTGGACTAGAGGCCAGCTTCAGTCCATGGAGGGAATACATGCCTGGTACTGAAGACCTAGTTAGAAGCTTATGGTGCCAGGTGTGTTGGCACAGGCCTTTAATTCCAGCACTCGGGAGACAGAAGTTGGAGCATCACAGTAAATTCAAGGCCAGCCTGAGACTACATATGAATTCCAGGTCAGCCTGAGCTAGAGTGAGACCCTACCTCAAAAAAACAAAAAAATAAAAACAAAAAAAGCCTATGGTGGGGGAGGTCATGAGCCCTAGGGGAGTAATACCTGCTGTTGTCTGGCTAAATGCATATACTATACCCACCAAACTGCCTAATAAGCACATTTTTTAAAAAAAGAGCATATACATATATTAATGCTACTCTCACTTTTGGCTAGAGAAGCTTCTCTTTTTCAGATGGCAGTGACCACTGGGATAACTCAAAAGACACCATAGTGCTGAGAAGAAATGACAGTGAGTGTTCAGCACTGGGACATCTCTATCACACCTCTCGAGGCTCAGGGTCTATTGTAAAGATTGTAAGAGCCAAAGGAAGGGTAGGGCTGCTTACAGTGCAAACTTCCAGACACAAAATGGCCTTGATATTCATGACCTCAAAAAGTGGACTTGATATTCAATGGCCTGATAATACCTACACATAATGGGAGAAAATGAGATAGGGTTGGGAAGGAATCATAATGGTTTATGCTTTATAATTGTGGAAGCTATCAATAAAAAGTTAAAAAATGAATCCCTATGAAGAGAAAAAATTTAGACATGATCCAAGGATCCAAATCCCACATTTTCACCTCAGTATACCAACAAACATCAGTGCTGTGATCCTGACCCCCTCATAACAAGAACCATTAGCACCTTCTGTTGTGTTCCTGTAAAATGTTTTAACTTGTCTTCTGTACTTTCTGTACACTAAAAGCTAGCTCAAGGTGGAAAGCAAAACTACTTTCTGAGCAGCCTGAATGATCTATATAGAGTTGCCTAAAATAACTGCGCATTTCTGGACTCAATTACTTGAGAACAGTTAGAATGGCCTTCAAAAATACAGTCCACTGCTCATTCCCTAGTCCTCATCCACCTGCTTCAACTCCAACCCCACTGTCCCACAAGCATACGGAATACAAATAAGAAGATTACAACATTGTAAGCCTGAGGAAATCTGAAATCATTTGAGCCAAGTGAAAGCAGCCCTCAGGTGCACTGTGACTCAGCATTATACAGTTCCTGAGATACGAAATGAGAGGAAGATCTTTTCTCCTTTGTAGTATCAGCTCAATAATGGAACTAAAATAGATAAAGTAGCTCAAAACCAGCCGGTGTGAAGTATGACAAGGCTCACACTGACACAGGTTCCACAGGTCTGTCTGTGGTATCAGGGAAGAGAGCACGTGTCAGATGAAGCACAAGAGCTGTGTTCTAATAGCTTAAATAATGCCATCTACAATTAACACTCAGAAATGGATAAAATATTATGAGTAAGTGAAAACAAAATTTAAAAGCAGGAACTGTGGTTACCAGCTTAGAGTCAGGGGAAAAAATAGAGCTGAGGGGAATTCACACTGTGTTTACCAGTATATCAGAAACTAAAATTGATCAAGTGAAGATTTTCCCCACCTTGGTGGAGGGGGGGGGGGACTACAAAAAGTGAAATCCAGAGGAAAATGCAGTTCTCTTTAACTGTTCACAGATAGAAATTAGATAAAAATAATTATAGAAAGGTTCCTACTTTCATGTGGTGCAGAAACTGACAAGAAATGAGGAAAACGAAAATGGCATTAACGAGCAGGAGGTGAGAAAATGAAAAGACTGAGGGAAATCAGAGCACAATGGAGGGAGTTAGGGAATACCACTAAAGAAGCAGGGCATTTATTAAATATATATTTAATTTATTTAAGAGAAAGAAAGTGAGCATGGGCACATCAGAGCCTCTACCAATGCAAACAAAACTCCAGACACATGCACTACTATGTGCATCTAGCTTTATGTGGGTACTGGGGAACTGAATCTGGACCAGCTGGCTTTATATTATAAGCAAGCATCTTTAACCACTGAGCCATCCCTCCAGCCTGAAGTCAGGAGTTTAAATAAAGACAACATAAAGAGAGTAACAGCCTGTAAGAAAATGGGTCAAAAACAAAGTTAACATTTCATTGCTTTTGGCTAAGTAATCCACTCACATTTCTCAAATAATGATGTACTATTACTAAATACCACTTAACAGTAAAGAAATAGCCTCAGAGAAGTAACTTGCTACAGGTAATACTGTTAATAAAAGGCAGCCAGTCAGGCTAGCAGACCACACAACCTAACTTCACCACAATTTTATACTCTTTAAAGCATCTTATGTTGTTTTTTTTTTTTATAGGGAGCTAGAGAAATTGGTCAGCAGTTAAGGCTGCTTGCCTGCAACACCTACACCAGAGTTCAATTCCCCTGTAATCACGTAAAAACCCAGGTGCACAAGTTGGTGCATATATCTGGAGTCTGTTTACAGAGGCTAGAGGCCCTGGAGCACCCATTTTCTCAGTCTGTCTCTTTTATCTCTTTTTGCTTGCAAATAAACTTTTAAAATGGGGGGGGGGGGGCTGGAGAGATGGCTTAGCAGTTCAGGCACTCACCTGAAAAACCAAATGACTCTGGTTCAGTTCCCCAGAACTCACATGAAGTTAGATGAACAAAGTGGTGCGTGTATCTGGAGTTCATTCACAGTGGCTGGAGGCCCTGGCACAACCACATTCTCTCTTTGTGTCTCTCTGCTCCCTGTCTCTTTCCTTGCAAAGATATAAAAAAGAAAGAAAGTTTAAAAACAATTGAGAAGTGGCATTTCACAGAACTGCTGAGACATGCTATGGTCAGCATTTAAATAAATAGTGATGGGACTCACACAGACACACACTTGATCTACTGGGGTGTTTATGACATTCAACAGGCAGATGCACAATCTACAGCCTATGGAGTTCAGGCTCACATTCAAGAATAGCACTGTGTCATGCCAAGCATCACACCTGTCCACAAAGCAAGGGTAATAGAGGGAGCAGCATTATCATTTCCTATCAGACTCCTGGGAGCGCTCGGACTAAGTTCCAAAGACCTTGGCATAGCGCAGAAGACGCTCCACAACTAACTAGGTCAGGGAGAATCACAAAGAAGAAATGCTCTCGGGAGTGACAAGCTTATGATGAAATCAGTGTCACCAGTTCAGGTTCCAGGTGGATAAAACAAAACAAAGTCTTGGGCTGGAGAGATGGCTCAGCGGTTAAGGCACTTACTTCCAGTGCCTAAGGCCCCGGGTTCAATTCCCCAGGACCCACATAAGCCAGATGCACAAGGTGGTGGCCCTGGTTCTCTCTCTCTCTCTCTCTCTCTCTCTCTCTCTCTCTCTCTCTCTCTCTTTCTCTCTCTCTGCTTGAAAATGAATAAATAAAATATTAAAAAAAAAGAAAGTCTGAGTGACTGCAAGTTGAGAGGTAGTTTCAGTTAGAAAAAAAAAAGTCTTACATCAAAGTCTTACAGTCTGCAAAGGGTTTAGGAGGCCAGCACGCGTGCGTGCATCCAGCGCGTGGTAGATGCCAGGCAAGCATTTTCCGAGCTAAAGCAAATGTAAATCTCCTGACATTCGCCACCGAGGCGGGCGACAGTCCTTGCAGCCATACCTATGCCATCCACACCTCTAGTGTTGGCTAATTTTAAAGTCGTCAAGTAAGAGACTTGACCACATGACCTAGACCGACCTGGGTTTGATCTAGATGCCCCAAGCCAAACGATAAAAGGCCATGAATGAGAGAGAGCATGCATGGAAACTGCTCGTCTCCTTCACCGTGATGATTGGGTGATGCCTCCGAAAGGTTGGGAGAGAGACGCACATCCTTCAAGTGTATTTGCGAATGAAACTGTTTCCTCTTCAGTACCGGAGTTATTAAGGGAGAAGATAGGAAGATGAAACACATTGGTGATACGTAGCCGAGTCATATTCGGGTGTAATGTGTTACTTTTGCAGAATGAGCCTGAGACTTAACACCACGGAAACACCGCACATCACACACACGCATGCGCAGTTCGTCCTCCTAGTCTCGCATTTCACCCGCCGGCTCCGGAGCCTCCCGAAGGAGCCCGAGGGAGCCGGGGAGCTGAGGAGGAGTGCGCGGCCGGCCCGGCACGCTTCGACCCTCGGCGCATGCGCGCGCGCCCGCGCGACGCCGGAGTCCCTCCCCACCGCCCCTCCCCGGGGCCAGCGTCCCACACCTGCCACTTACCACCACCCAACCGTCGAGGCCCGAGCGGAGAAGGCGGGGCCTGTGGGTGACGTCACGGCGCGGCGCGCGCCGGGTCAAAGTTCAGTCCCGCCCCTCCGCTTCCCCCCTCGCTGTCTCCCAGGGCCTGCGCCGCTCGCCTGCGCCGCCGCCGCCGCCGCCGCCGCCGGGACTCAGCTCCTCGGTCTCCTCCTCCGCCTTCTTCCTCGAGCGCTTGAGCCGTGAGGCCGAGGCCGCCATGGCGAACGTGGCCGACACGAAGCTCTACGATATCCTTGGGGTCCCGCCGGGCGCCAGCGAGAACGAGCTGAAGAAGGTGAGGGAACGGGCCGGCCGCTCGAGCGGGGGTGGTTGGGGGGAGCGTGGGGCCTTCCCGGCGGGCGGGCGGAGCAGGCCACGCCGGGCGCGGGCCGCGAGCCGGAACCAGAGCCGCGCGAGATCACGGCGGGGCGGAGCGGGGAGACCGGCCGGGCCGCGCACCGTCGGCCTCGGCTGACCTTGGGCCGCCCGCCCGCCCGCCCCGCCGGCCAAGCCACCCCCGCGCCCGGCGACCGGAACCCTTCCCTCCCTTCCCCGCGCCGCTGACAGCACCACCCTGGAAAAACAGGTTTGACCGAGATACCCCACGCACCCCGGGCCGGAGCAGCTCGCCAGGCCGCCGACGCCATGGGCGCGGGGTCCGGGGCCCACCCCCGGGAGAGGAAGGCAGGGCCGAGCCCGCCGGGAGTCTTGGCGGTGACCCACCGGTTTGGGGGTTCAGTGTGTTTCCGGGGTGTGCAGCCGGCGGCCTCCGAAGCTCCTCCCTTGCTCCCCCCGCTCCCGAGCCCGGAGGTCGCGTGAGCCCCTCGGGGACATTGTTCTTCGGTAGGGCAGGTGTTCCGAGGGAGGAGCCGGTGCCGGCTTCCGCCTTGTATGTAGTCGGAGGTCCGGCCCCCCAAAAAAAACCACCCGAGTGGACACCCGCTTAAAAATGAACAAGTCTCTCCCATGATCGTTCTTCGCATTGCTTGCAGAATCGTCTCAGGATCTCAAAGCACGTGAAAAATAATAAAAATAAATCCCCAGCATCTATCTCCCAGATAGCTGAGGCCAAAAAAAAAAAAAAGAGAATGATCCTTAGGAGTGGTGGACTGGTAGAGTCAAAGGGGGGGGAGGACTTCCTGTTACCTTACCGGAAATGCTAGGCTGCGTTATATAATTCATGAGTCTGTGTGAAGGTTTAAATGCTACATGTCCAAACCACCTAATTGAGAGAGTATCCAACTTCCCTACCACCGAGGTCCCTGTAAACCCCAATTAACCCACCGTGTGCAAATAAAACACTGCCTAGGCCAACTCTGGTTTTTGGGGTTTTTTTTTTTGGGGGGGGGTTGTTTCTTTTTTCTTGGCATTATAGGTAGAGACCAGAGCCATCATGGTAGGAGCTTAGGTTCTTATTTCATAGTAATAATTTGCTTTCTTCAATCAAGCTTAGTTAAAAAATAGCTTTTTGGAGTAACTGGGCACAATAACCCACAATAGGTAGTCTTGGTCTGGTTAAGGCCATCAAAAACAGTTGACAGTAGTAAATAAAAATGTTTTATAAAAATAATGGTTCACTTTAATTTTTAGTTAGAAAATAGAAGTTTTGGGTGTCATTCTGGCATTTTCAAATACAGTTTATTTTAGTTGATTCTCTTGCTCCTTTTGTCTCCTGCCTCTCCATCCTTGTAGCCTCCTCCTGTTTACATGTCACATGCGTCCTTCACCCCCAAAGAATAATATTTCAGTATTATGTTTTCTTTGTTGTTTGTATTTTACATTAGTATTCCAACTATTAACTACAGTTATAGTACATTAGCAAGTAAACAATATATAGAAAATGCCAAACAATTCTAATAAGTAGGTGACATTTTTGGAAGGTTATAACTTAAGAACATTGCTTCTTAGAAAAGTGGGTATTTGCCTGGAGAGATGGCTTAGTGGTTAAGACATTTGCCTGCAGAGTAGAAGGACCCAAGTTTGATTTCCCAGTGCCCATATAGAGCCACACAGGTGGTGCATGTGTCTGGAGGCCCAGAGGCATCCACTCTCTAATCTGTCTCTGCCTCTCTCACACTCTCACAAATAAAATATATATATATATATATATATATATATATATATATATATATGTATAAATATATTTAAAAGGGCTGGAGAGATGGCTCAGCAAAGTCTAATGACTTGAGTTTGATTCCCCAGCACCCACGTAAAGCCAGGTGCACAACGTGGCACATGTGTCTGGAGTTCATTTGCAGCAGCTAAAGGCCCTGGTGAGCCCATATGTATTCTTTCTTTCTCCTCTCTCTACTTGCAAATAAATATTTTTTAAAAAGTGGGTATTTTTAAACTGATGTCTTTTTAAAAATTTTTTTTCAAGGCATACAGAAAACTAGCCAAGGAATACCATCCTGATAAGAATCCAAATGCTGGAGATAAAGTAAGTTATTTGAAACATTTTTTTATTCCTGAAACTTTTTAGTTTTAAACTCACATTATCGTCCTTAAAAAGAGAAGTATTGGGTCCTGTGTGGTGGGCATGTTTTTAATCCCAGCACTTAGAGACTGAGGTAAGAGGATTGCTTCAAGTTCAAGGCCAGCCTCAGCTACAGAATGAGTCCCAGCTCAGCCTGGGCTAGAGTGAGACCCTGCCTTAACCCACTCCTCCAAAGGAATGTTGTGAGGGGGAAAAGTCTATGCCTACTTAGCAAAAGTTTTATCATTTGGAATGTTTTTGTTTGTGGTGGGAATACTGACTCTGAGCAGCAGTAGTAGGTGATGTGAATAGGACCAGAATCAAATCAAAGGTAACTAGGAAGTTGTTTAGAAATGATTCCTGGGTTTCAGCAGTCTTCCCCACTCTTTCACTTGGATATCCATCCCATTGTTTTCATTTTTACCTTTTCTTTGTAGTTTAAAGAAATAAGTTTCGCATATGAAGTATTATCAAATCCGGAGAAGCGGGAGTTATATGACAGATATGGAGAGCAAGGTCTTCGGGAAGGCAGCGGAGGAGGTGGTGGCATGGATGACATTTTCTCTCACATTTTTGGCGGAGGATTGTTTGGCTTCATGGGCAATCAAAGCAGAAGTCGAAATGGCAGAAGAAGAGGAGAGGACATGATGCACCCGCTAAAGTGAGTGTGTTTTCCTTAGAAAATACCAAGTACTTTTGCAAGTGGAATACCCAGAAGATCTCTATAGAATACTGTCCTTGGTCTGATAAAAGAGAACCTTTACTGCTAGGTGGCTAAATGATGAAAGATTTTTAAGGATGGAGTTGGGATTGTGCCTCAATTGGTATAGTGTTTGCCTACATGCACAGAGCCCTGAATGAGATCCCCAGCACTTAAGAACCCTGGCTTGGTGGTGTTTCTGCATATAATCCTCAGGAAGTAAAGACAAGAGGATCAGGAGTTCAAGGTCTTCATCATTTACATGGCTAGTTTGAGACCAATCTGGGATATGGAAGGCCTTGTCTATAACAACAACAAAAACCTCTTAAAGAATAGTTGTTTACTGAGAAGGAAGATTGTTTTTACATCTATTACTGAGGCTGCTTGTTATATGACCTAAAATTTCAAGTGTTTTCCAAAGATTGTTTTCTTTGAGGAATTTAAATCAAGTTTTAAAAAAAAACTGATTAAGGAGTATCTGCCTGGATTGTTTTCATGTTAAAGTCCTTCATTACTTTTATCCTCAGTGTTAACTCTCCTAAAATGGTTTCCATAGAGCTCTTTCTCCTGGCTTACAGCCTGGCATTAATCTGCCAACATATGAATGGTGACGACCTTGATCCCTCTACAATCTGAAAATAGCCTTGTGCTTACAATTTGTTCTGTTAATTTTTTCATGAAGTAATAGTGGTTTTACTAACAAAAGAAATTGAAGTTCAAGTGTGTGTTTGTGTTTTTTTTTTTTTGTTGTTGTTGTTGTTGTTGTTAGTTTTTTTTCAGACAAGGTCTCATGTAGCCCAGGTTGGTCTTGAACTCTAATCTTGCCTTCACCTCCCAAGTGCAGCCATCTTACTTGACTTGTCATTTGTATTTTGAAGCTAATAAATACAACTAAATTGCTTTGTAGAAAACTTGGGCCAGTTAGGCCTCATTGGAAAGTGTGAGCTTTGACACCATTGTTTTCTTTTTTCCATCCTTTCTTGTGTGTTGAATGTGGTTTTTTTCTGGCTTGTCTTATATATCTATTTGTAATTAAAATGTAGGCAGGGAATACTTACTTGATTGGTCTGCAGATTATTACCTGCATCATAAAAGGTACAACAGAATGATTTGTCCAAGACTTAAGATGTGTGTCATTATTTGTATGTATTGTTGGTAATGTTTCATTCATAAATTTATTTTTATGCTGTTTAAAATGTATGAAAGTTTTATCTTAAAGGAACAATTTTGAAAAAAATTGTATGCCACAAAGTACTATGGGTTCCTTTAAGAATGACTTTGAACTTTTTCTTTGCTTCTTTAATTCAAAAAATTTTAAAGTAGTAACAAAATTTTAGAAGGCGTTACTCAGTGGCTAAGCTCACTTGCTTAGCATGCATTAGGCCATGGGTTCATGCCCAGCTCTGCAAACAATAAAAGAGATTAGAAAATACAAGAAGAAGAGTAAAACCAAAGTATTAATGTAGTACTGTTTAATCATAAATGAGTAGGCTTTTGATATATCCAAATATATTTTTTAATTGCATGTATGGGTGTGCCCAGGTCTCTTGTGACCAGCAAATGCATGTTTGACTTTATGTGGGTATCTGGGGAATTGAACCTCGATGCAAGCACCTTCTTTAACCATTAAGCCATCTCCTCAGCCCCCACATTTTTGTTTCTTGAGGTAGGGTCTCACTGTAATGTCGTGGAGTTCACTATGTAGTCTCAGGGTGGCCTGGAACTCACCCTCCTAATTCTGCCTCCCAAGTGCTGGGATTAAAGGCAAAAACTACCATGCCCGGCTGTTTTTCCTTTTTAAAAAAATATTTTTGTTCATTTCTGTTCTTCAGGCTGGCCTTGAACTTGTGGCTATCTTTTTATGTCAGGCTCCCAAGTGTTGGGATTAAAGTAATATACCACCACACCAAGCTTTATGATTTTTTAAAAAATATTTTCATTTATTTGCAAAGAGAGAGAATGAGAATGGGTGTGCTGGGGCCTCTAGCTGCTCCAAATGAATTCCAGATGTGTGTGTCACTTCATGCATTTGGCTCTACATAGGTGCTGGGCAACTGAACTCGGGCTGTTAGGCTTTGCAAGTAAGTGCCTTTAATCACTGAACCATCTTTCCAGTCACTATTTTTTTATATTAGTTTGAAAATTGGTCTTGTGATTAAAATATGCTATGTAAAAATAAAAGTGAGGAGTTTTATGTGTGTGCATACATACTTATTTTGAGAGTGGGTCTCCCTATTTAGCAATAATTGACCTTGAACTTGAGGTGATCCTTTTGCAGCAGTGCTGGGATTACAGGTGTGTCTACCACACCCAGTGAAGAGATTCTTCACCCCCACCTCGTTTGATACTGGGGGTTAAACCCAGAGCCTTGTATGCTTGGCAGGCCCCATGCCACTGATCTGTATATCCCTTTGTCCTCTAGTTCTCTCCTCTCTTTGTGGTAGAGTCTCGCTCTAGCCCAGGCTGACCTGGAATTAACTATAGTCTCAGAGGTGGCCTCGAACTCATGGCGCTCCTCTTACCTCTGCCTCCCAAGTGCTGGGATTAAAGGTGTGCACCACCACGCCTGGCTCTGTTTTTCAAGGCAGGGTTTCAGTAGCCCAGGCTGACCTGGAACTCATTCTGTAGCCCCAGGCTGGCCTCAAATTCACTGCAATCCTACTTCAATGCTGAGAGTAAAGACATGTACCACCAGGCCCAGCTTATAAGGTGTTGGGGCATTTTTCCCCCCATACCACTTTGTTGGAATGATTGACATACAGTTGTACACATTTGTTGTATGCATGATCAGTTTGAATAATGGGTTGTCTGTGTGTGTGAATGTATTCATGCATATGAGCACACATGCCAAGGTCTTTTGATGCTACAAAAGAAGGCCATTAACTTTACATGGGTGGCTGGGGAATTGAACTCAGGTTGGCAGGTTTTGCCTTTAACTGCTGAACCTTTAACCCCTGTATAATAGACTTTTTATTCAACTTCTTGTGTCATAGACACTTGAAACTGATAAAAGTTGTCCAGATATATAGCATTTATGATTTGGTGGGTTCTGCAGAAACTGTAAAAGTGGGAAGCTTCTCTGTTGAAAATATTTGCTTTCTTCTTTCTGTCTCAGCACGTTAAAAAGGCCACCTTTTGCGGGGGGGAACATACAGAATCTAAAGTGCTTCTCTCAAGCTATAATATAAATTTGTTGTCTCATGATCAGATAGGACTTGGGGAGTTGTAGCCCTAGAGTGAAATGCTTCTATGGTCTTGGTGTCTCAGTGTACATAAAATTGGTACTGATAATTGTGATTAGGATTAGTTTGTAATTAGGAGTTAATTATTCCTTGGGGATATATAGCTCAGTTGGTACAGTACTTGCCCAACGTATCCCAAGCCCTGGGTCCAATACCCAGAACCACACACCTGCAATCACAGCACTTAGGAAATTGAAGCACAAGGATCATTCTTTGCTACATCTTCCAGGCGAGCCCAGCTACATAAGGGGGCAGGGATTGGGTGCTGGGGGTGTAGCTCAGTGGTAGAGGGCTTGCTTAGCATGCCTAAAGCTCTGGGTTCAATCTCCCCACTGCATAAAACCAGATGTGGTGGTATCCACTTGTGATCCCAGTGCTGGGGAGGTATGTTAGAATTCTGAGGTCAGGCTGGGCTATATGTGATCTGTCTCAAAAAGGGGTGGGGGGTGTGGAGAGATGGCTCAGCGGTCCAGGTGAATTTGATTCCCCAGTTCCGAGGGAAAGCCAGATGCACAAGGATGCATCTGGAGTTTGTTTGCAGCGGCTAAAGGCCCTGGTGCGCCTATTCATATATTCTCCCTCCCTCCCTCCCTCCCTCTCTGTCTCTCTCTCCCCCTCTCCCCCTCTCTCCCTCTCTCCCTCTCCCCCTCTCCCCTGTTTACAAATGAAATATTTGAATTCTTTTTTTATTTTAAAAAAGGAAGGTGGAGAAAAGGATTGTGGTGCTATTATAGTCATCGGCCCTATCAGGAATTGCACCACAGCAAATTGTTGGCCTGGTGCTATAAGTCCTGGCTTTGGATACCATATGGATTGTCCATATTCTTAAAATCATTCTGCAAATTTGAGCCACAAAAATAAAACTTCAGTCAGTTGAATTTATGTAAGGTGGGATATCTTGAATTCTTTGTTGTAAAAATAAGAGTTGGGGCTGGGAAGATTGCTCAGTGGTTAAAGGTGCTTGCATGTTGGCCTTGGTTCAAATCCCAAGCCAGGCACAAGAAAACACGGACTTTTACATCAGACATTTGTTTGTGGAGACAAGTGGCCCTGCATGCCCACATGTGCAAATAACATACCTTTCAAGAAGGTAGTGTGACAAAATTCAGTTGAACCTGATTTTTTTTCTCTCCAGAGTCTCTTTAGAAGATCTGTATAATGGCAAGACAACCAAACTGCAGCTTAGCAAGAATGTACTCTGTAGCGCATGCAGTGGGTGAGTGAATTGTGGTTCATGCGGTGTATTTTTTTCTGTTCTTTGACATGCTTGAAACTTACACCAAGTAAAAATTATTTCTGATTTAAGGCTTAATAAGCAGCAGTAATTTTCTGATACCTTTAAAGGTCAACTTATTATTGGAGGGTGAAAATTCATGTTTATTAATGACTTACTGCAATGGCTTATAGGCAAAACTATGATTATTCCTTTGCTTGATTTAGCCAAGGTGGAAAGTCTGGAGCTGTTCAGAAGTGTAGTGCTTGTCGAGGTCGAGGTGTGCGCATCATGATCAGACAACTGGCTCCAGGAATGGTACAACAAATGCAATCTGTGTGCTCTGATTGTAATGGAGAAGGTATATATGTCAATATTTTGTTTTCATGTTAAAATACATTTATTAAAATTAGCTCTAAAATAGTCATTCCATTATGCATTATCTGTCCAAAGAAACAGTAAATGTGTATGTGTTCAGTGAAAACTTGGTTTGGGGCAGAAGAATGTTGGAGATTGAACCTAGCTCTTCATCTTCTAGCTTCTAGGAATCTGGGGACATTCCAAGCTGACCTCAAACTCATGGCGATCCTCTTAACTCTGCCTTCTGGGTGCTGGGATTAAAGGTGTGAGCCACCATGCCTGGCATTATTTATTTTTATTTGCAAGTGGGGAGAGAGAATGGGCATGCCAGGGTCTCTAGCCACGACAAACTCTGGGTGCCTGTGCCACTTTCTGCATCTGGCTTTACATGGGGAATGGGGAATTTAACTCATTAGGTTTTGTAATGCCTGAACTGCTGAGCCATCTCTCCAGCCCTCCAATATTTAACTTTTTAAAAAAAGAAAGTTAATCAAGAGAGAGGAAAGAAGGGCTAGTGTGACTGAAGAATTCCGTTTTTAATCTGATTAATGGTGGTAGGATTCCGACACCCCCCCCCCCAGATTTTGACCACCAAGCTGTATCTCAGCTCCTTAAACTAAAACTAGATTAAATTTTAATTACCACATGTGGCTACTGTATTAGTATATCCCTTTCTGTTTTTTATTGTTTGTTTGTTTTTGTTTTCTTTTTCTTTTTTGTTTTTTCAAGGTACGGTCTCACTCTAGACCAGGCTAACCTGGAGTATATCCCTTTCTGAATTGCTCCTGAAAACGATGAGATAATTACATAAAGCTGTGTATTACATTCTAGAGTGTCTCTGCATATTACCTTACTAGAGTTCCTGTCCATTTCCACAGTCAAGAAACCATAGTTGAAATATGCCCGTGTCCCATTATGATTTTAAGGAAATGATGCTTTCTCAAATACACTTTGCAAAAAAGCACTACTCTAAACAATAATCTAAAGTTATCACATATGTCTTCTCACAGTTGAGCTGGGTCCATTGCTTTCTGCTTGTAATCCTAGCTACTTGGAAGGCTGAGGCAGGAGGACAGTGAATTTCAGGCCTGCCTGAGCAAGAGCCTGTCTCCAAAAAAAAAAAGCAATTAAGGTGTGCCAGTAATAGGTTATTAAAAAGCCTTGCTATTATTTTCACACTGTATATTATGTGCAACTTTAGTTTTACGTTATTATACCATAAACAAATATTTCAGAACAACATGGACAAGAGAAAAACTTATTATCCTAAACTTGGTTCAGAAGTATTCAATGCCAGCTTAAAAATTCATGTATGGGGCAAGGAAGATGACTCAGCAGTTAGGATTACTTGCTTACAAAGCCTGTCCACCTGAGTTTAATTCCCCAATACCCACATAAAGCCAGGTGCACAAAGTGGTGTGTGTGTGTGCGTGTGCGTGTGCGTGTGCGTGCGCGTGCATCTGGAGTTCTTTGCAGCAAGAAGCCCCAGGTGCCCATACTCACTCTCTAATTGATTAATTTTAAAAATTAAGATCCTGATCAAGGGTTAGCCTTTGAGATAAACCACATTAAATTTTTATTTTTATTTGTTTATTTATTTATTTATTTGAGAGAGACAGAATGGGTGTGCCAGGGCCTCTAGCCACTGCAAACTCCAGATACCTGTGCCACATTGTGCATCTGACTTTACGTGAGTACTGGAGAATCAAACTAGGGTCATTAGTGCAAGCAAGTGCCTTAACCGCTGAGCCATCTCTCCAGCCCCCAAGTATACAGTTTAATAGTGGGTCATAGGGCTGGAGAGATGGCTCAGCGGTTAAGGCACTTGCCTCCAGTGCCTAAGGCCCTGGGTTCAATTCTCCAGGACCCACATAAGCCAGACCCACAAGGTGGTGGCCCTGGTGTTCTCTCTCTCTCTCTCTCTCTCTCTCTCTCTCTCTCTCTCTCTCTCTCTATCTATCTATCTATCTCTACTTGAAAATGAATAAATAAAATATTTTAAAAAAAATAAAAAAAAAAAAAAAAAATAGTGGGTCATAATATATAAGTGATGGTGTATGACTTTAATCCCTGCGCTGGAGAGGTAGAGATAGGAAGATCTCTGAGTTCAAGGCCAGCCTGAGACTACATAGTGAATTCCAGATCAGCCTGAGCTAGAATGAGTGAGACCCTACCTCAAATTCCTAGGTTCATTCCCCCAGACTACAGAGAGACAGACAGAAGAATATTGAAATTTTTACTTGGATTATCTCTGTCTACTGTTAAGTTACTTAAAGTTAGAATTGAAAATAAGTAGTTGTAGAATCTCCAGTACCCCAGATATCTTCTTGGTTCTTTAACTTTACAAAGTTAAAGAACAAAAGTATTAAGATTCTATTTCATTCTGTAAAAATGGGTAGCTGGACCCTTCAGGCAGCCTTTAGTAAGATAGTTTTTGTCACTCACAGTGATGCTTTAATGGAAAATTTAGTAGAGATTAAAACAGACAAAATGTATCTACTGGCACATCTTCCTTCAGAAGCTTGAATGACTTCTCTTTGCAGGAGAGGTAATTAATGAAAAGGATCGTTGTAAAAAATGTGAAGGGAAGAAGGTGATTAAAGAAGTCAAGATTCTTGAAGTTCATGTAGACAAAGGCATGAAGCATGGACAGAGAATTACATTCACGGGGGAAGCAGACCAGGCTCCAGGTGTGGAGCCCGGAGACATTGTTCTTTTGCTACAGGAGAAAGAACATGAGGTAATTTTTTGTTTGCTTTATTCATTTTTTATTTTTTTGCATTTTGTTTTATTCAGTATTTGGTCTTGCTTGTGAGAAATAGACCTGTTTGCATACTTGGAGTAATGCTAAACACAGATGAAGTTAAAAGAGCAGAGCTGAATTTAGACTGAGTTCACAATGAGCATGGCTCACTTACATAGAACTGACTTGGGAACAACACCAGCAATAGCATTATACCCATCCTCTTATCTCTGTACCTCATTTTGACTTCTTTATGTAAATAAGAGCATTGGCACCAACCAGATGGTATTGGGCAACATTTCATTATAGAATTCCTTCGACGATTGATAAGTGAAGAGGGCCTTAACTCTGTTGATTTGTTTTAATGTACTTACTGGGTAGCCAGGTGAGTTCTTCTTAGAAGAAAAGATTCTGGAGGGTTTTTAAAAAGTATTTATTTGTGAAAATGAACAAGAATGCCAGTATGAATGTGCCAGGACTTCTTGCTTCTGTGTACAAGCTCCACAGACTCATATATATACTCATTTGTGCATTTGGCTTTACGTGATTTGGGGGAGATTAAACCCAGACCAGCAGGCTTTACAAGCAAGTACCTTTAACTGCTGAGCCATCTCCTTAGTCCCCAGAGTTTTAAAAAAGGTGTTTTTTGTTTACTTCTGTGTCTGTTTAGTGTAATATGGTACATTCGTGCTTGTGCAGGTGTGCATACGTGGTGTCTGGTGTATGCACAGGTATGTGCCCTTGCAGACCCCTATGTGCTGGCCTGTGGTGGCTGGAGTGGAACATCAGGAGTCCCACTGCCTTGCTCTTCTGCCTGGATTTGTTTTAAGCCTGAGTGTCTTTGTATGTTTTTATTGTTATTGCTATGACTTTATAGTTCTGGAGCTTGGGGAGGCTCCAAAGAGTCTTGGGTCTCTGCTTCCCTGCAAGATTGGGGTTACATGTGGCCACACTCGGCTGGTTATGTGGGATCTGGAGATTTGAACTGGGCAGTCTCAGGCTCTCATTCTTGTAGGAAGTACACTTAACCTCTGAACCATCTCTTCAGACCTCTTTATTTTTTTGAGGCAGAGTCCCACTCTAGCCGCAAACTGACCTGGACCCATGTACTCTCACCCCTATCTACAGTTTTAATGTCTTGGCCAGTGTTAGCTATCTATAATCCCAGCACTGAGGAAGCTGAGACAGAAGACTAGGACGTTTGAAGCCAGCTGGAGCCATATGACAAGACTTTGTCTCAATAGGGGATAGGCGGAGGGACCTGTAGGCCTGGTTCAATTCCTCAGTACCCACCCCAGATGCACAAAGTGGCAGATACATCTGGAGTCCATTTGCAGAAAGCAAGAAACCCTGGCATGCCCATTCATGTTCATTCTCATTCTCATATTTTTTTTCAATAAACAAATAAGCTGGGCTTAGTCACCTTTGATCCCAGCACTGGTCAGGGTAGGAAGATCATCATGAGTTTAAGATCAGTCTGGGTCTACAGAGTGTATTCCAGGTCAGCCTGGGCTAGAGTGAGATCCTACCTCAGAAAAAAGAAAAAAAAACTTATGTCCCCAGTAGTATACTTGTAGATCTTTATTCCTAAAGAGCATATCTGAAACTCTTTTCTTCCAGGTAGGGTCTCTAGCCCAGGCTGACCTGGAACTCACTCTGTAGTCCCAGGCTGGTCTTTAAACTCACGTGATCCTCCCAAGTGCTGGGATCAAATTCATTCACTACCATGCCTCGCTGGAACTCTTCATAAAACAGCTCTTCAGGGATCACTCAGGTCCTTACATATGAAAGCATTTGACAGGATTTTATATTGTACCTGATCACATTTACTCAAGAGTTCTCTGTGGCTGGAGAGTTTGCTCAGTGGTTAAGGTCCTTGCCTGCAAAACCTAATGACTCAGATTGGATTCCCCATGACCCACATAAAGCCAGATGCACAAAGTGGCATATGCATCTGGAGTTTGCAGCAGCTGGAGGCTCTCTCTGTCTCTGTTCTTTGTCTCTCCCTGCTTGCAAATAAGTAATTTTTTTAAGGAAGAGCTCTCTGAAAGTTTAGTTTACAATTTGAAAGTAAAAATCATTTCAAAATTCCAATAAAGAATATGGGTGTGGTGGTGCACGCCTTTAATCCCAGCACTCGGGAGGCAGAGGTAGGAGGATCGCCATGAGTTCAAGGCCACCCTGAGACTACATAGTGAGTTCCAGTTCAGCCTGGGCTAGAGTGAGACCCTACCCTGAAAAACAAAAGAAAAAAAAACCCAATAAAGAGCTAGGACATACTGAGCAACAAATTCTTGAAAATTTGATTTTGTTCTATCACAAAATTGTAACTTGCTTCCCTAGACTACCCTTCAGGGTACATTCACTAGTCAAATTTCATGCTTCAGCAGAGGTATAAGTTACTGTGGATTTTGGCTTTTCCTGACTATTGCCAGACGTACAGAATTTTGCCTTAGAGTTTTGTAGTTGAAATACTTGTTATTTTATAGTGCTGGGATTTAGATCTGGGGCCTTGTATATGTTAGGCAAAATTTTCTACCACTGAAGCACATCCCTTGCCCTAGATACTTGTTGCAAGATTTTCTGTTGTGTGGCGTTTTAGCCACTTAATTTATTCAGACAAATAATTGAGACGTTGATAGCTTGAGTGTACAGTATATGATACATCAGTAAGATATTTTCATTGCTAGAATCATCAGAGTAGCTTGAGGTCTATTAGGGAAAAAAAATATCTAGCTAGGCATTAATGGTGCATGCTTTTAATCCCAGCACTTGGGAGGCAGAGGTAGGAAGACTGCCGTGAGTTTGAGGCTACTCTGAATTAATAATGAATTCCAGGTCAGCCTGGGCTAGAGTGAGACCCTACCTTGAAAAATAAAACAAAATGTTTGACCCAGTGTGGTGGCGCACACCTTAGCATTATGGAGGCTGAGGCAGGAGGATTGCCATGAGTTCAAAGCCAGCCTGAGAGCCACAGGGTGACTTCCAAATCAGCCTAGAGTGAGATATTGCTTCAAAATGATGATGATGTTGATGATGATGATGTCTGACAGTACAGCAGCTTGAGGAATAGAGTAAGTAAAGAAGCATTGTTTATTTGGAGGAGAGAATGCTTTTCAGTTTGAGGCATATTAAACTAACAGTGAAAGTTTTTTTTAAAGATATTTTTTAATCATACAGGCTTTTTAAAAATATTTTATTTATTCATTTTCAAGCAGAGAGAGAGAGAGAAAGAGACAGACAAGAGAGAATGCACCAGGGCCACCACCTTGTGGGTCTGGCTTATGTGGGTCCTGGGGAATTTGAACCCTGGGCCTTAGGCACTGGAGGCAAGTGCCTTAACCGCTGAGCCATCTCTCCAGCCCAGTGAAACTTCTTTCACCCTTTAAAAATATTTTTTTTAATTTATTTGAGACACACAAAGAGAGGAAGAGAGTATGGGCACATCAGGGCCTCCTGCCACTGCACAGCAACTCTGGAAGCATACACTACTTAGTGTGGCTGGCTTTATGTGCTGGAAGTTTATTGTGTGTGAAATGGGATTTTGTTTTTGCTTGTTGGTTGATCCCAGGTTTTTTTTCTATATTTGAAAACAAAGAGAATGGGCCTCTAGCCCCTATAAACAAACTCCAAAGGCATGTACCACATCGGCCTTTGAGCAAATACTGGGAAATTGAACCCAGGTCATTAGGCTTTGCAGGCAAAGCAGTTAAATAGCTGAGCCATCTCTGCAATCCAGGGTTGGTTTTTTTGTTTGTTTGTTTGTTTTTGTGTGTGTGTGTGGAAGTAGGGTCTCTCTCTAGCCCAGGCCATCCTGGAATTCACTGTGTAGTCTCAGGGTGTCCTCGAACTCACAGTGATTCTTCTACCTCTGCCTCCAAAGTGCTAGAATTAAAGGTATGGAATACCACGCCCACCTTTTTTTTTTTTTTTTTAAGGTAGGGTCTTTAGCCCAGGCTGGCCTCAAAACTCAACATTGATTCTCCTACCTTTGCCCCCCCCCCCCACTGCTGGAATTAAAGGCTTGCATCACCACGTCTG